>BDUI01013896.1:28340-42555 GCA_002335545.1 Apodemus speciosus | reverse complement strand
TCCCTCCCTCCCTCCCTCCCTCTCTCTCTCTCTCTCTCTCTCCACTTGATTGAGTTAGGGTCTCAGTGAGTCGATAGCTTACCAATTCCACTTAGCCACGTGTAAAGGGAGTCTGCCTGCCTCCTAAGGGCCAGGACTCTAGACAGCTGCCACAAGTGCTCAGCTTTTGGCTTTTTACAATGGTTCTGGGAACCCAAATTCTGGGCCTAACTTGCAGTCCTAATGCCTTGTAGCCAGTTCTATAGCTCCCATAACTCTTGCCTTTTTTTTTTTTTTAATCCAGGCCGTGACTATCCCAGAGCCTTGCACATTTGAGCTAAGCAGTCTGTCACGGAGGTACAAAGGTCTATGTAGCCAGGGTGGCCTTGAACTCATGACCGAGCACCTCCCCCAGACTCACCCATGCAATAGTTTGCTGCCCCTTTGTTCTTTGCAGAGAAAATACCTTTGAAGCCCAAACACCAGATCTGGCCCAGAGGTAAGTCATCCACCTGAACCCTGCCTGTTGCTCTGGGGTAACTGGGCTGCCTCTTCTGCAGGGTATACACTGAGGACTGCCTATTCCTATCCAGGACTTTACACACACTTCTGCCTGGCTTCTGCTGGGGCCTAGGCTGTGGCACCTGCCATTAAGATTTACAACTCCCTGAGGAAATGGCATGCAGAGTTTCAGTCCACTTCATGGTGCATGGCGGCCCAAAGGCAGCACTGCCTTCCCTGTCCCATCTGCCTTCTCAGAACCCCTGGGTACTGAGAGTTAGGAATTCCTAAAAATGAGATGAGGTTACTGCTGCTTGACGCAGACAGAAGTGTGAACCATGTTCTAGTTTCCTCTAATGTCAGCTGACAGCGACAGCTGTCACTGCAGGCTATGTCCTGCAGGCAAGCCACCTGGAGTACACAAAGCAGTAAGGTACTGCCTTAAAAAGTCCCAGGCCAGGCAGGAAAGGACACTCTGAAAGCAAAGAAGGAAAATGAAACTTCTGGTGACCACATGCCTGGTGGGAGATGTGGGTACAGGGCAGCTTCCTTCAGCCCTGTGGGTCCTTCCTGTGAGGGGTCTAGAGAGCTTGGCCCTTCCGATTCTGGCATCTGTAGAGACTGGAGTTCACCTGTGGATGGGTCCACTTCTTTTGAAGACAAGTGTGTCCAGTCATCATCTCCTCCTGAGCAGTTATCCGACTCCATCTGTTCCTGGAACACAACCTGCTGTGAGTATCAGGGCCTCAGCAACTGACAAGTCTAACCCGCTATCTGCTCCCAGCAAAGTGTGCTGAATTCCAGGCACTGGAGGAGAGCTGCCTGCAAAATACAAGTCTTTTTCTTTTTGTTTTTTATGATGCCAGGGACTGAACCTGGGACCTCATGTATGTCAGCTGTATGATGAGTTACAGCTCCAGACCCAAGGAAAATTTTCTCTACAGAGTTCTACCAGCAGGCTCAGAGTGACTGAAAACACCAGAGATAGCAGGAAGGACAGGACCCCCCAGGTTGAGGCTAGCAGACCTACCTCTGGCTGTCCCATCGACTCCAAGGCTATCTTTTTCATTTGCTCTGTCAGAGACTGAGCAGGGCCCTCCCCGGCCCCATCAGGTTTGCTGACTTCCGAAGAACAGCTGCTTGGCTGAGTGTTACTCTTCTCTTCTGTGCCTGTGCTAGAACTTTCTTGGGAGCTGGGTGTCAGGCGGCTTCTCTTCCCTCCATGTTCCACATCAATGTCAACCTCAATGCCTAGAGAGGAGGAGGAATCGAACTGTCAAGTCCAGAGGCCTTCCCTGCATCTATCTCTGTGATTTGGACACTGTGGGCTGAGGAAGTGGTTTCAGGCTCACTTGCCAACAGAGCATACGGATTAGGACACAGGCTAGCGTAAGGATGCAGTGGCTGGCCACAACCCCAGAGCCACATAGCTCTAGAGGTGACCAGATAACTATTTGACATGACAGACCATATGACCACCCCCCCCCCACACACACACACACACAGGGCAGAAACAAACAACTGAGCTCCTTCTCCCAATCCTAGCCCTGGTAACACAACCATCACATTTCCCTTCCTCCAAACTACAACACCCTCCCAGGAGAAACCTTGTTTCTCCCAAACCAAAAGGAAAGCAGACTGCAGAGGCCATGCCAGTAGTACTCATAAGCAGAATGCCTAGCCGTGACTGCTGGAAGCCACAACACACAAGGCCTCACGATGTGACAATGATACACTGAACTCCAAGGTTCGGCTGAGTGTGTGGCCCTGAGGCTGAAGAGCACCCAGCCAACCTAACAGCCTGCCCGTACTTGTGGTGGGGGCTTAGGGACCCAGCAGGTTCACTTGTGCTGCCTTCTAATCAATGCACCAAAGGACAGCACCCCTCAGCTTCAACAGTTCCTTCCCAACCACATACCAAGCCACCCTGAGTCCCACTGTCAAAAACAGCATTTACACTACTAACACTGTAAATGTTGCTTGCACTGGGCTTGTATGTCTTCTCTTTACTGTCAAGAGTGTATCTCCCCTTCTGTATCATAACTTCCTGACTCTTCTCCAGAGTCTCTCTTTTTTTAAAAGGATTTATTTATTTTATGAATACACTGTAGCTGTCTTCAGACACACCAGAAGAGGACATCGGATCTCATTACAGATGGTTGTAAGCCACCACGTGGTTGCTGGGAATTGAACTCACTCAGGACCTCTAGAAGAGCAATCAGTCCTCTTAACCACTGAGCCATCTCTCCAGCCACCCAGAGTCTCTTTCATTTTCTGTGGTTCATGGCTATCAGGCACCTATCAGGTCTGGCTTTTCCTTGCAGAGCACACTAGGTGGTCAGGCCCTCCCCAATGCATATGGGATTTGCCCCTGCCATTTTCTAGCAAAGGTTCCTGATCCTCGCAGGTGGAGTCCCCAGAAGGCTGACTCTTTGAGACAGTCATCTATGACTTCTGATCCTAAAGACACTAGCGAGCCGCGCTGTTGGCTGGACCAGGACGGTCAGCTTCACGTATATAGAGCGTCCAGAGGCAGGCACCAAGAAACACCAGCTGCCAGGAGCTGGGGTTCTTTGTTGGGACATTTGGCCTCCCCTCAGCAAGGATTCTTCAGCTGTTGTCAGGCTAGTGAGGCTGAAATGCTGGGTCACTTGTTCCTTTGCTCATTTCTGATGCCCACTTCCAGGTTGGTACCTTAGCTTATATAGCAAAAGGGTCAGGTGACTCAAGTACCCAACGTGATCGGCTGGCTGTGGGAGGCGGCCCTGGAGCTAACAAGACTCTTTTTGTTTGTTGTTTTTTGAGACAAGGTTTCTCTGTGTGTAACCCTGGCTGTCCTGGAAATCACTCTGTTCCAAGTACAGGCTGGCCTCGAACTCAGAGATCTGACTGCCTCTGCCTCCCAAGTACTGGGATGAAAGGCGTGCGCCACCACAGCCCAGCTCTAACAGGCTCTTAAGAAAGGTTTTCTAGCTGCTCTCTTGTACCTTGGCCTGTCACTCCCATCCTTCCTTCACAGTAGCAGGTGGAGGGTCTTGCCAGGAGTTTTTGTTTTGTTTTGACACGGGGTCTCACTGTGTAGCTCCAGGTGGCCTGGGATTTTCTATGTACACCAGGAAGGGCTCAAATTAAGAGCTCTACCTATTTTCTGGTGCTGGAACTAAAGGCATGTGCCGTCATGCCAAGCAGGGTCTTGCTTCTTACAAGGGTTCCCTGTACTTCTTTCACCACCACCACCTCCTCCTCCACCTCCTCCTCCACCACCACCACCACCATCACCACTATCACACCCACACCCCACGGTTTTCTAAGTACATGCAAAGCAGGATCAAGAGAGTTGTTGCATTAGGGATTTCTCAAAGAAATAATAAATCCCCAAAAATGTAGGGCTCAGGAAAAATGTTTGATGGTCTGTGACCTGCTGTCCTCAAAGCCTGTGTTTTTCAAAGACCCACTGAGGGAAGGCCCTGTGTCCTAGGTGTCAGTGATCACAGCCTCTGAGCCACAGAGTGCCGGTTCTTCCTTGGCTGATTCTCACACCTACCAATAGGCCCTGGCTCTGGATCACCCAACCTCTGCCTTCTGGGAATTTGTGCCAACTCCTTCCCTCTGGGCCTGTTCTCACACAGTCCGATATAGACCGTTAGCATGGAAATTGTCCCTGCTCCTCAGTGAGAAAGGGAAGGAAAACTCCCATGACTTCCACAAGAGCTGAAGCTACCTCAGTTCAATTTTTTTTTTTTTTTTTCTGGAAACTCTGCTTACTTGTGAAGCTCCAGGTATTCCACTACTTAGCAACTCCACACCCTTCAAAGGCTTTTACCCTCCCAGAGGACCTTTGAGCACTGCAAAATAATGCCAGCAAGCCCAAATGAAGATCACTGGTCCTGATATGCCACAGCACGACCTGGTCTTATAGTGAGAACCAGAGGGATCTGGAAAGACTCAACACAAATCACAGTCATTACCATGACCAATGAGGGTGAACTAGGAACTGAGACTGTGCTGAGTCCCCACAGTCATTTGTCTGCTGTAAGACTCGTTTTTTTTTCAAAATGACAAAGTTTTCACATGCAAAAATACACACTCCAGATGCTTCAACAGTAAAGAACAACCACTGCTCTGGCAAAGGACCCAGCCTGGCTCCCAGCACCCAGATCRGGCAACCTAGAACTCCACCTCAGGCTGTCTCCACATGCTCTTCTGGCCTCCCTGGGCAAAAAGCATGTAAACGTTCAGAGACACATACACATTAACTTCAACAAGTACACTCCAAGCACCTTTCCCAGAGACCTTGTCTCTACCGCAGCACACGCACTCACTGACTTGTGTCTTCCACAGAAGCTGCCAGCAGCCCCTAAAAGCCCAAAAGTTGGATAAAGACAATCTTTCACGACTGAACTAGTCTTCCAGAAGGCCCTATGTCCTAAAGGGAGCCCTGCTTCTCTCCCAGCTACGACCTGATTGAAACTGCCACTTCAGCTTCCTTGGACAACAGTGAGGACCTGGTTCTCTGAAGAACTTCTTCCTCCAGCACTAAAGTCCTGTGGTCTGACCAAACTGCCTTGTCTGGACTTGGTTTTGGTGGTGCTTGGAATTGAACACATGGTCTTAACACTCTACACAGAGCTACAGCACATCTCAACTCAGCTGTTCAACTTGACTGCAAGGCCAGGATGTCCCTGTTGCCTCGGAGCTGCCCCTGGAGCCGCATGAGCGGAGATGACCTGGCCTGCAGTAAGCGGTGGTCACGCCTGGTACTATAAGATGAGATGGAGATTGGTGGGCCTTGAGCGCCCTTCACCTTCACCGGCATATCTTTGGAGACCGACACAGCCTTTGCACAGGCTCCTGTGGCCACCTACTAACACGTAAACATAGTAACCAGATGTGGGCAAGCACCTTCTAAGGCACACAGTATGCCCAATAGCCAGTGCCTAGGACCACAGTCTAGAGAGGTGATGCCAGGCTCCCCACCTCAGCAGGCCTCCGCTCTCCTTTGCATGGAGCCAGGCAGGACCCAAAGCACTTGCCTCTAGAACCTTCTCCCTGTCTCAGAAAGGTTTGGGGTTCTCAAATAAGGAAGAAAAGAAATCCCAGCACTTGGTAGACCTAGGAAGAATTATACAAGTTCAAGGTCAGCCTGGGCTACAGTGAAACCTTATCTAAAGAAAAAAAGAACAAATCAATCGCCCGCTTTCAAGTCTGGCTCAGAAAAAGCAGGCTGCTGTTACCCTGAAGCTGTGATAAGCTAGCCATCTGCCAATCTAGCTCCCTCCCTTCTAGTTCATTCTGCTTTGTTAAGAAAACTCAAAAAACAGCCAGGAGCTCAGCCTTCAGGTGCCCATTCCAGTCCACAACAAAGGCTAATTTTACGCAACAGAAGCCTGCTGGAGTCAAGCACACATATCTGTCCTGGCCTCTACAGCAGGCCAGGAAAGGCTGCCAAAGGCTATTTGCACTTTGAGTCACTGTGGTGGTTTGAATAAAATTGGTCCCATAGGCCCATAGGGAGTATCACTATTAGGAGGCGTGGCTTTGTTGGAGGAGGTGTGTCACTAAGGTGGGCTTTGAGGGCTCAGAATCTCAGCCAGCTCATACCCTGCTCCCTGCCCATCCAGATGGAGAATTCTCAGCTCCCTCTCCCCAGCACCACGTCTGCCTGGATGCTGCCATGCTTCCCGTCCTAACAATAACAGACCAAACCTCTGAAACTGTAAGCCAGCCCCAGTGAAATGTTGTCTTTCTAAGAGTTGCTGATGTCATGGTGTCTCTTCACAGCAACAGAAACCCAAACTAAGACAGTCACCAAGTCACTAGGGTGTCTCACAGGATGACAAGGAAGCTCACTCACCGAGAGGGCTGAGGGCAGCTGCCACACTCTCCCCCACATTCTTCAGGAAATTGACACTGGGATCCTCTGATGGAGCAGAAGCTGTTGGTTTTTACAAGAAGAAAGATGACCTCTAATTCTGTGTTTCTGCTACCTACCACCATCCCAGCACATGGGTGCCAAGGTTCCTATAATCTGGTAATCCCTGGCTTGGGATTGCCTGACCATACTTGGTGTTTCCTCCTCTTCCTCCACCTCTGCAGGCTTGGTCCCCTAGTGGGTCACATTTTGGGCCTCTCTGGCTTCTGCACCAGAGGCTCAGTACAGCCAATGTATAAATATGGACCCTGTCCTACATGTGCTATTTACTCACAATCAATATCACCCAGCTGGCTGTGCTAGCACATGTCCATAAGCCAAGCCTCAAGAGGCTGAGGCAGGAGAATCTCAAGTTTAAGGTCATCTTGGGCCACATGGTGAGTTCTAGGCTTCCCAGGGATAAACAGACTCAAGAAGGAAAAATAAAAAATCAAAAGGCAGAATCCCCAAATATAGAATGTGGGCCTACTTGTGAGTTCTGTGCTTTCAGGTTTGAGACAGGATCTTATGCTGCCAAGGCTGGCAATGATTCCCGATCCTCCCACCTCTACTTCCTGAGGCCCAAGAGTATGCTGTACGTGCTGCCACACCTAGCTTTGTGACCATGGCTTGTTGTTGTTTTTTTAAGATTTATTTATTTTTTATTTATGTGAGTACACTGCAGCTGTCTTTACACACACACACTAGAAGAGGGTGTCAGATCCCATTACAGATGGTTGTGAGCCACCATGTGGTTGCTGGGAATTGAACTCAGGACCTCTGGCAGAGCAGTCAGTGCTCTTAACCACTGAGCCATCTCTCCGGCCCAACCATGGGGTTTTTTTTGTTGTTGTTGTTTAAAGATTTGAGCAACTATGGCCCTGATATTCCCAAGTTAACCCAAAACAAAAGAAAAACATTCTAGAAATCCAGCCACCTACCCATACCTCAGAAGGGCAGCCTGGCAGGGGAGGGCGGGCCATTTAGGGAAATTAGTGGACCGAGGCATTCAGCCGCATGCTTTGTCTCTGCGGGGTTAAGAGGACTTGATGCCGTGGATAGGGACAGAGTATATAGCACAACAAAGGAACCCTTATATATTATGTGCAAGGACCTAGGTTCAACCTCCACACCCCCGAAAGACAAAACAATTAAAGGGATGTGTAATATACAACTTCTTGTGGGTATTTCCGGACTTTAGGCTATGGGGACGGCTTGGCCAAGGGCCTGCCTGAACTAGCTGGCTACTTAAGACATCTAAAAGCCAGTTCAAATACCAGCCTAACCTGACTCAGCTGGGGCGCAAGGGCGACCATCCCCCGCTCGAGGAGGACGTGGGCTCCAGTTCCCAGGGGGGCCCATCTCCCAGCCAGGCCAGCCAAAGTGCCCATGTTTCAGCTTCCGGTGCCAGCGGCTATGAGAGAAGCTCTGGGTAGGAGAAAGCAAGACAAGGCAGTGAGGGGTCAGGGTTTCCGCCACCCTGTATGCCCCCCACCCCTCCCCCAGAATTGCAGAGAACCAGCTCACATCAGCAAGATGGCCAAAAGGGTTGGGAAAGATGAGCTTGCTGTGCTCCCTGTGCAGGCCCTTCCCCTCGCAGACACTGCACAGGTCGTAGTCTGGGCACACACTGCACTTATAGCGAGTTCCCACCACAGGCCCGTTGCAACCATCACAAATCACATTGGGGTGCACCATGTTTCGRGATGCCTCCTGAGCACATGGTGGGCGATGCTCCCGCCGGCACTCCTTCTTCTCTGCAGGGAGAGTCAAAGAGTCCATCCAGAATTTAGTTGCTAAGGATAAATGCTTAGAAGGCCAGGAGGTACCAGGCCCTGCTCTGTTAAACACTCCTGGCCCACACAGCAGGACCTCTGTACCTCTGACAACTCCCAGCCCCCCTACACCCACCCCAGGCATCAGGACTCATCCCTGTCCTAGACAACTCAGACTCCTGACCTTTAGAGGAAAGCCCCACAGGAAGTCCCTGGATTCAATCTTACCTTTAATGTAGATGCGGAAGATGTCATCTTTCACATAGGCCATAGCCATTGTCAGCTCCTCATCACTGGAAAATGCAACCAAGTCCCCATCTTCATCTAGATTGATTAAGAAATAACGTATCAGAGAAAGGGACACAGTTCAGTGGTGGAGCATCTGCTGGGGGCTCACTGCTGCGATGTGCAGAGCCCAGTGGTAAAGGGACATCTGCAAAGGCTCTATAGACTCAACCTGGGTGCTGGGGCAAGCAGCAAGATGGCCATCTGAGAGCTACAATACAAATGGGCCTTGGGCATTTTAATAAGTGCCAGCCTGGTCTACATACTAGCCAAGGCTACATAGAGAAACCCTGGCTTGAACCCCCCCCCAAAAGAAAAGCCATTTTAAGGCTGCATTTATATAAAGTGTTCTAATTCCTTTTTTTTGGGGGGGGGGGTTTGGTTTTTCGTGACAGGGTTTCGCAGTGTAATCCTGGCTATCCTGGAACTCACTCTGTAGACCAGGCTGGCCTCGAACTCAGAAATCCACCTGCCTCTGCCTCCCAAGTGCTGAGATTACAGGCGTGCGACACCACGCCCAGCTATTCTAATTCCTAATAGTAAAATGAATACAAAAGTAGACCAGCCATTGCCTGGGACTGGAAAGGATACAAGATGACAAAAAGAAAAAAATTATTTATTTACATAACATATATAAATAATATCTATATTTTATATAAATATATTAAATATAATATATGCTTTATATAAGAGTAAAATTTACAAAATAATGAAGAGATTCTAAACCAAATGTGATAAGTTATACAACTCATTTTTTAAAAAATGCAAGATCAGTTGTTCAAGGGCCTAACTGGCATGAGGCCCTGGACTGGATCCCTAGCACAAAGATGACTCGGAAGGACAATTTGGAGATGCAGGCCATCCGACCATAAAGTAAGACCTGTGTCTGCTAATACGAAAGAATAATCGATATACGCTTTTACTAGGTGAACTGCACAGGACCTAGGTTATAACGCAGTTATATTGTAATTTTCTGTCCAGGAGTAATTTCCTGGGATTCCTGCACCGGAAAACTGAGACAAGAGGATTCAAGTGAGGCCAGCCTAAACCACTTGTGAATTCAAGGCCAATCAGGCTACGTGGCTTTATCTCACAAGAGAGAGACTGACCAACCAACCTGGCCTACCCACAGTCCTCCATAAAGAGATCTCGATACCGTCCCCTCCCATAGGGAGGGCCTCGGCCACTCGTCTCTTGTCAACAACCTCTAGCTCCACCCCATGCAGCCATCAGCCACTCCAACGCAAGAGACTGAGCTAGTTCCGGGGTCCCCTACCTCCTTTCCCACGGGCTGCCCCACCCCGCCCCCGCTGCTTATTTATCCGCGTCATTCCTTCCCACCCCTCCTCCACGTCTGCCTGGCCCCAGGTCTTCCGGGGCTTTAACTGAACCCACCACCTGGCGTTACGGGAAGCAAGCGAACCGCTGGATGTTAACTGTAACCTGAGCGGCCGCCTGATTACCCTTGTCGCTGCGGGGAGCCTAAGGACGCGGCGCCGCGTCCGCGCCCAGACTTGCTACTCCGTGGCGGTCGAGGTTGGTTGGCTTCCCCGCCCCAGGCCCTCACCGCGGTAGTGCGCCTGGAAGCCGCCAGGCCGCAGCGTGGGAAACAGCACAGCCACTCGGCTCAGCAGCCTCTCGCAGGGCCCCGGACCGGCCTGGGCTTCCGCCTCCGGCTCCGGGCTGAAGCTGAAGCTGAAGCGGCGGATCTCGCGGGCCGCCTCCTCCTTGCCCAGAAGATAGGYCTTCACCGTGAGCGACGCCATAACCGTGGTCTAGGTAGAGACGAAACAGCTGGGCAGCGGCAGCGCCGAGAGCCCAGCTTTTATAGAAACGGGAGAGCCCCGCCTTGTGAGGGGCGGAGCTTCTTTGAGCTCCGCCCCTCCCTGCTGGCTGGGCGGCCGCTCGAGCCCCCTTGATAGGTCTTTTGACAGGTACGGGGGCGAGGCGCCCCCCATTTCCTACTCTTTTCTTCCCCTCCGAATACATGGGTGACCCCAAGAGACCAGCCTCTGCCTCAACCCGGTGGAAAAAGGACCGGTAAGTATCCGAGCCTAGGTGCCTCCCAGGCTTGGGCCTGCCTATGACTCAGCAGTGTAGTCCCCAAGCCGAGGGGGATGTCCAGCACAGAAGCTAGGAGAACAGATGTCTGCTGTCAGGTAGCCACTCCTTGACCAAATAAGCTGTTTCACAGGGTGCTATTCCAACCCTCCCAAACATAGTGTCCCCCATAGTAGCCCCCCCCCCGCCCTCTCCAGGCATCCACCATGACCAGCCCCTCACTGAATAAAGGGACTTCACCCACTATCTTAGGCCTGACCCAGTTTAGCAAAGATCAGGTTGAGAGGTGTTGGACAAGCACTGGTGACTTCTCACAAACCTAACCTGTAAGAGGGGTAACCAGGGCTCCAGCAGCCGCAGTCGTCACCACCTGTTCTTTGCAAACAGATTGCTCACAGCAGCCCAGACACACACACACACACACACACACACACACACACTCTCGAGCTCTAAAGGGGGAGGTGGGGAGAGGCATGTATCTAGGCCTTAGTGGCTTCAAGACACAAAGGGATCAGGCCACCTGCCCTCCAACTAGGAACCAAAATACAAGCTATAGCCAGTCCTGTGCCACAGGCTTGTTATCCTAGCTGTTTGAGATGCTGAGGAAGGAGAATACCAAGTTCAAGGTATTCTGCCTGAGCAACTTGGTGAAACCGTTTCAAAATAGAAAGTGATATTAGTACTTGGGAGGCCAGAAGTTCAGGAGTTCAAAGCCAGCCTTGCCTATATGAGGCGTCTTAAAAAAAAAAAAAAAAAAGCTGGGGGAGGGGCAAAATAAAGAGTCTGGCTATACAGTTTAGTAAGGATACAGGGGATTTAGCTTAGCAGGGATACAACTCATGAGATTTAGCTTAGTAGGGATATAGCTCATGAGATTTAGCTTAGTAGGGATATACCCAGGGGGATTCCATTAATGGGTATTTGGTGCATAGGGTATATAGTTCAGTGACAGAGCGCCTGCCTAGCATGTGTTACATCTTAGGTTCAACCCTCAGTACAAAAGCCAAAACCAAGAAATGCTGCTTTCTGTGGCCAAAGTGACCTGTTAGCTAGCATGATGACACACATCTGTAACCCCAGCCCTTGGGAAGCTGAGTCAGGAGGAATTCTAATTCAAGGCTAGGCCAGGCTCACCTAGCAAGGCCTACTCTCAAAAAACAAATTAAATGAATAAAAGTAAAATGAGCCACCGGGCAGTGGTAGCCATGCCTTTGATCCCAGCACTTGGGAGGCAGAGGCAGGCGGGTCTCTGAGTTCAAGGCCAGCCTGGTCTACAAAGTGAGTTCCAGGACAACCAGGGCTACCAGAGCTACATAGAGAAACCCTGTCCTCGAAAAACAAAACAAAAAACAAACAAACAAAAAAAGTAAAATGAGCTCTTAGCAGGAACCCAGTCATGGGAAGGCTAGAGGAGGGCTGTCACCCTGTTAGGCCTTCCAGGCATGGTCCTGTCGATAGGACTCAGACCTGCTGAGTCACACTCATGGGAGAAGACATACTGGGCCGAATTAGGGCTCAGGTCATCTCCCTGAGGCGGGGTCTCCAGACCCGCTTCCTAGGGCCCCTGTCCCAGTTCTCATGTCCTCCCTGGACCTCTCTTGGAGTT
The DNA here is from genome assembly GCA_002335545.1 of Apodemus speciosus. Lineage (NCBI taxonomy): Eukaryota > Metazoa > Chordata > Mammalia > Rodentia > Muridae > Apodemus > Apodemus speciosus. The sequence goes on along the minus strand of BDUI01013896.1, from coordinate 30,437 downwards.
GGTTTTGTGGGAGTAGAAAAACCTGGAATTTTAGGAGGACTCAGCAATGGACAGTGATTTGCCACACTGGTGTGACTGCCATTTCCCTGGTGGCTGGAAGGTCACACCTATGGCCCTGGAGGGCAGTCCCATTTTAGGCTTTCCTCTCCAGCAGTTGATAGCCCAAGAGAAGGCCCCTGACCCTGCAGGACCCTCTGCTAATGCAGAGGACAGTGGGCTGGGGGCGCAGAGGCTGCATCCTGATGTCAGCTGCTGGCCAAGCATGACTCAGCAGTCTAGTGGCCTGACAGCCTTAAAGCTTCGAGCAGGCCGCACTTCCTATGAGACATCTGGGCCATTGGGGAGTTCCTTTACTTTGTCACCAGTGGGAGAGAGAGAAATGTCAGGAAATGGGGCCCTGGGAGAGTTGGCCTAGAGACTCCTGCCTCTGGGAGATGCCCTGGGTTCCAGGTCAGACCAGCATGCCCTGCTGCCTACAGCCACTCGCTCAGGCTCTCCTCAGTTCTCAGGCCAGTCAGGGAAGTAAACAAGGCGGTGGCCGGGGAACCCCCTGGCAGGGCCCTCTCTGCTTGCTGTGGTCAGGTGGCCTGGGCGGCTATGAGTCAGAGTCCCATGATCATGGTCATAACAGGGGGATCTCGAGCTGCTGCCACCCATTCCATTGCCAGCAGACAGGATGGAGAAGGGTCGTGAGGGTGTGATGTCTCTGGAGAAGAGTCTTAGGAGGGGTCTCTTGAGGACCCTACAGCAGAGTGAACTTTCAGAGGACAAGGTTGCCAAGATAAGTCAGATCAGGCATCTGCCAATGTCTGCTGTCTTTTTCATGAGTCTGCCTGTCCCTTACCCACTGAAGCATAGACTAGAGGAAAGGGAAAAGCTTAGCACCTGAATCAAGAGATATGGTACCTTTGACCGTCTTTGGGCAGGTGACTAGCGGTGACGAGACCTGAGCCCCACCCTAGGGGATTCCCCACAGGTGTGCTAATAGGAGCTACCAGTGAAGTAAATGTGCATACTTTACTCGGCCTACCTGTGTTAAGAGGTAGGTTCTGGGACAGGAACAAGAGTGGCCCAGGACCCCTGCTGTCTATCTCCTTGGGATCCCCCAAGGTTTGGCAATGGTTACCTCACTGAAGCTAGCTCCAGACACCCCAGAAGAGGGTGTCATATCCCATTGCGGATGGTTGTGAGCCACCATGTGGTTGCTGGGAGCTGAACTCAGGAGCTCTGGAAGAACAGACAGCTCCTAACCACTGAGCCATCTCTCCAGCCCCTTGGTTCATATTGCTGAGTCTCATGTAGTCCGTATGTCCAGAAATAAGTCCGGCTGGACTGTGGAAGGATTTCTGGTGGTAAGATAGAAGCCAGCATTCTTCAGCAACTTAGGAGTAGGTTTCATCCCTAAAAGAGAGCCATTCCCTAAAAGCAGTTATGGCTTAAGGGTCATGGTTCTCCATTGACATACATCTATATCAAAGCCCTTGCTGGGGCTGGAGAGATGGCACAGTAGTTAAGAGCACCGACTATTCTTCCGAAGGTTCTGAGTTCAAATCCCAGCAACCACGTGGTGGCTCACAACCATCAGTGATGAGATCCAACGCCCTCTTCTGGTGTGACTGAAGACAGCTACAGTGTACTCACATGTAATAAATAAATAAATCTTAAAAAAATAAAATAAAATAAAATAAAATAAAGGTATCCTTCAAAGCCCTTGCTGGCCTTCAGGCTCCCTACTCACAGATACTTGTTAGACAATTCAAAGACCCCCCCCCCATCCTGGCCCCTCTCACCTCCCCAGGGCCCCTTTTCCCAGATACCTGTTTGTAGTCTATATAACAGCAAGATTGCGCTGGAGAGATGGCTCAGCAGTTAAGATCACTGACTGCTCTTCCAGAGGTTCTGAGTTCAATTCTCAGCAACATGGTGGCTCACAACCATCTGTAATGGGATCTGATGCCCTCTTCTGGTGTGTCTGAAGACAGCAACAGTGTGCTTATATACGTAAAATAAATATATAATTCTTAAAAACAAAACAAACAAACCCAGCAAGAGCTGGACAGTGGTGGCACACGCCTGTAATCCCAGCACTCTGGGAGG
>BDUI01013895.1:38453-56939 GCA_002335545.1 Apodemus speciosus | reverse complement strand
GACATATGGGCCATTGGGGGGCGGCGGGGAAACCAGGAAAAGGGAAATGAAATGTAAATAAAGAATATATCCAATAAAAAAGTAATTCCTATTCATAAATCTGCCAGTAGTTACAATTTTATTTTATGTTTTGGCTTTCTTCATTGCTTTTATAACTGTTGATATCAGTGGCTACTGCCTCACAGAATGTTCCTTTAAAATTTGTTTCGTTTTGGATTTACTCTTACAAATCTTTTCTTATTTTAAGATTCTCAATATATGACCATTAGTATTTTTAAAAGGCCAAAGCCAAAGCAAAATCAAAACCCAACCAACAAAAACCCAAATATATGGTCTAGTGTATTGTGCATCTAGTGTAGTGAAGGAATGAGCTATACAAGAATGGGTCTCATAGGTACAATCAGGGTAGGTGCGTTCCTAGGCTCATGGTCTTTTGGGGAACATTGATTGTTTAATTATATATTCTTGATTAGGCCCTGGTGTCACCAAGACACTATTCCATGACTATAGTTCATAATTCTAGAAGTATGCTACATGTTACCAGAAAAGAAGAGTAATCTTCAACCCAGATACAAAGCCTATGACAAACAACAGAGACCTGTGTGCAAGATATACTGGTACATCAGTGACAGAAATGTTATAAGAGTAAACAATCACTTTCTAATTGGATTTTCAGCCCACTTCATAAGATGTAAACTATACCCAACACTGGTGGTGTTCAAGACCCTGAAACCTCAGAGGTCAATGAGACCTATTGAAAAACCTACTTTTAGTATTCTGCTAAAAGAATTTAGCAATAAAAAAAAGTCCCCTACTGACATTGTATTACCCATAGATACAAGCATTGTGCAGCCACCATCAGAGAAGTTTCTTCTTGCATTGGATCATATTTAAAACAGATAACCACAACTGGGCAATGCAGACAGTGMGAGACTTTGGTGAACTCATTGGTAAGTGGGTTATCTTCTACAAATCCCTCCCTTCCATACTACAGGATCTACTTGGAAAAGGAAGCAAAAATATTGTAAGAGCCAAAAGTGTTGGATGACTCCAAGGATCAGCATCCTCTATACATAATAGTACTGAAACCCAAGATGATCTCACTGAGACACCTACTCAGTCTATACAAAATCTTAGCCTTTACACTGGGAGTTTAAAACAAAGTCCCACCCCTAACAAAGAAGCTCTTTGCAGTTTGTGACCACTGGGAAAGGGGAAATGAGTTCTCTTTCCATTGGAATGTCACTGGGTATGTCAACCACACTCCAGGATCAGGCCCCATGCCCAGGAATTGTTGGCCAATACTAAGTGGACTTCATGTATTTTTTGTGGACATGTTTTCATTTGCCTATTTTTTGCACATGATTTTTCAGTTTTGAATTTCTGTTTTTTTTTTTTAGAGGAGGGATGGAGAGGGAGAGAGAAAATGAATTCGGATGAGAAAGGAGGTAGAAAGGATCTGAGAGAAATTGGGGGAAGAAAAATAATACAATCACAATTTTCATTAAAAAGCAAATTAAATAACTTGCCTCAATATTTTTAATAAAAGCCAAAAAGCGTCTGAATTTGGTACTAATAAACTGCTCATTTTGATGATTTTAAAATAATATCTCTTCCACTACATGAGTCTCCTTAATCAATCAGAAAATAATGATTAAGTTGTCTTGAATAAATTCTTTTAGAACTAGAGAAAATAAAGCATCCCACTTGCAAGAGGACTCACTTCTATTCTAGTTTTTTTTCAGTTGGAATATTATGATCTTTCTCTTTTCATTAAAGTTAATTTAGGAAAAGAACAGAGATTGCTGATGGAGTTCTCTTCAACAAGCTATTCATATCTAAGAAGCAATTACATTTGGTCACGCAATTCTAATAAATGGCTTTATATTGCTTTATAAATCCAATCTATTAGTCAAATTTGTATGATAGTTTCAATAAGCTAAAACTAGAATAAAGTTGTGCTTAAAATAATTTCTTATTAGAATAAGGAAATAAACACTATGTAAATATGTACTTAATAATTACCATCTGTTTGCTTACATTATGTGTGACTCTAATTCTACTTAAGTAAAATAATATTTTATATGATAGGTACATGATATATTAATTCTATCACATATTTTGCATAAAACAGGAAGCTCATTTCACTAGGTGAAAATGCTGTTGGCAAAGATAATTTAATGTTCATTCACTGTTTGTTTATCTGGATATTGCTGGTTTATCTGAGCCATGGCCAGCTCCTACTACAGGACATGACAAAGCTTACCTTACTTTGTTAGCCAATACCTATAATAATAAAATAAATTTCTTTTATATTAAGACTAAAAATAACTTTAAAAATTACACTTTGTGATGAAACACTCATTACTCCACCGTAGAGTTGGATCAATCCATCAGTCATTCATTCATATATTCATTCATTATTTATTAATTCTTCAATAAAATGTTTTGGGCATTAAGTTACAAAATGTCTTCAATTAATTATTACATAAATATGTTTTCAAAATGCTTATGTCTGTCTTTGCATTTTCTTTAATATGTTGTATTTTGCAGCTATCTGTAATTCTCAAATGAATTTTGCAGTTCTCTATCAATGTTTTTCTGAAATGCCCTTCTCTCTGGTCAGAATAGTCTCCTGTTTTTCTCAAAAATCTCTTCTAAATCTTACATTCATCTTCTTTGTCTCTGTGAAATGTTCTCAGACTCCTCTTAATAACCAAATCTCCCTTTATTACTGCAATCATCTTTTGCAGTTTTCATGCAGTTGAACCTCTCTGCCCCTCTATTTTGTATATGTCCACTAGTCTGATATTCATCATTGACTGAATTCTAACACATGGGCACAAGGAAAAATTTCCTGAAGAGAACACAAAAAGCTCAGGCTATAAAATCAACAATTGACAAATGGAACCTCATAAAATTGCAAAGCTTCTGTAAGGCAAAGGACATTSTCAATAGGACAAAACAACAACCCACAGATTGGAAAAGATCTTTACCAATACTATATCTGATAGAGGGAATTATATCCAAAGTATACAAAGAACTCAAAAAGTTAGATTCCAGAAGAACAAATAACCCTATTAAAAATAGGATACAGAACTAAACAGAGAATTCTCAACTGAGGAATATTGAATTACTGAGAAGTACTCAAAAATTCAGATGACAGCAGGTTCAAGCAAGAAGGTGGAGAAAGAGGAACAGGCCTCCACTTCTGTTAGGATTGCAAGCTGGTACAACCACTCTGGAAATCAATCTGGTAAAACCATCCCAAGACTGCCCCACCTGGGGATCCATCCCAAAAACTATTATGGATTCCAAAAAGTGCTTGCTGACAGGAGACAAAAGGATGGAACTAGAAAATATCATCCTGAGTAAGGTAACACAATCAAAAAAGAACATACATGATTTGCACTCACTGATAAGTGGATATTAGCCCAGAAGCTAGGAATACCCAAGATATAATTCATAGACCAAATGATGCTCAGGAAGAAGGAATGCCAAAGTATGAATACTTTGGTCCTTCTTAGAAGGGGGAACAAAATACACATGGGAGGAGATACAGAGACAAGGAATGGAGCAGAGACTGAAAGAAAGACCATACTGAGACTGCCCCACCTGGGGATCCATCCCATATACAGTCACCAAACACAGACACTATTGTGGATGCCAACAAGCTATTGCTGACAGGAGCCTGATATAGCTGTTTCCTGAGAGGCTCTGCCAGTACCTAACAAATACAGAGTTGGATTCTCTCATCCAACCACTGGACTGAGCACAAGGTCCCCAATGGAGGAGTTAGAGAAAGGACCACAGGAGCTGAAGGAGTTTGCAGTCCCATAGGAGGAACAATAATATGAAACAACCAGACCTCCACAGAGCTCCCAGGGACTAAATCATCAATCAAAGAGTACACATGGAAGGACACATGGCTCCAGCTGCATATGTAGCAGAGGATGCCTTGTTGGACATCGAAGGGAGGAGAGGCCCTTGGTCCTGTGAAGGCTTGATGCCTGAGTATAGGGGAATGCCAGGACAAGGAAGTGGCAGTGGGTGGGTTGGTGAGCAGGGCAAAGGGAGATGGGATAGTGGGTTTTCAGAGGTAAAACCAGGAAAGGGGATAACATTTGAAATGTAAATAAAGAAAATATCTAATAAAAAATAAAAGGAAAAAAGTGTTCAACATGCTTAGTCAACAGGAAAATGCAAATCAACACGACTCTGAGATTCCACTTCATACCAGTCAGTATGGCTAAGCTCAGAAACTCAGGTAGCAGCAGATGCTGGTGAGGATATGGAAAAAGAGAAACACTTATCAACTGCTGGTGGGGTTGCAAACTGGTACAATGACTCTGAAAATCAGTCTGTTAGTTCTTCGAAAAATTGGAAATATTTCTATCTGAGGACCCAGCTATACTACTCTTGGGAATATACCCAAAAGACATTAGAAAATGTACAGTGGGCTTAAACAGATACCTTCTAATTTTTACTTCTTAAGAACTTGTAGGTTAGTGGAGGATAGGAATATTGGAATAAGAATAGTGGAGGATAGGAATTTGGTGAGCTGAGTATCATAAAAAATTAAAGCAATCTGTTATCTAAAAAAAATCTAAATCAAAATTCTGTAATTTCCAAATATCTTGCTTTAATAATATGAGCAAATTATTGAATGACTTAATAGTTCATAAACTTGTACATTTCTTTACATACTTATTTGAAAATTTGTTGTATTTATTTATTTAAGTGTGCATGTGTGTGTGCATGCACACATGAGTGAATCGTAGAGTTCATAAGGCAAATAATGGGATTCAGTTTCCTCATTACAAAATATGGATTTCAAGAATCAAACCAGTCCTCATTCAGGTTCACCCTTATAGGAGGACCAGCAGTCTCAATTAACCTGRTCCCCTGAGATCTCTCAAACACTGGACCACCAACCAGGCAGCAGACACCAGATAATATGAGACCCCTGACACATATACAGCAGAGAACTGCAGGGTCTGTGTTCAGTCAGAGCAGATGCACCTAACCCACAAGAGACTGGAGGCCCCAGGGAGTTTAGAGGACTGGTTGAGTGGGGGTTGGGGAGCTGGGGCTAAGTACATCCTCTTGGAGACAGAGGGTGGGGAGGAGGTATGGGATAAGAAACAGGAGAAGGGTGGACTGGGGCAGGGGAGAATAAGATCTGAAGTGTGAAAGAAAGAGAGAAAGAAAAAAAGAAAAAAAGAAACAAAGAAAGAAAGAAACAAACAAAGAAACAAAGAAAGATTAAATTAAAAAAAAAGAATTCAACTGAAAACACAATCTCACAGTTATTTCCACGAAGACACTTCAAATCTGTCCTCTCCTGTTTTACAATTATAAATTACACAATTGCCTATTCTCTCCATGTTGTACAATAGATTTTTGTGCACTTAGTCTCCTGTCCAACGAACATTTTGTTTCCTATACTCTCTAGATTGCAATAGTTACTTTTATTCCGATGSTGATTTTAGATTCCAGATTTATGTTAGATAGAGGTACCTTCTTGGGGCTGTTTTATTCCATTGAGCATTATCTGAAATTATCTGGACTTTTGCCAAGAAAAGGATTTCCATGATTCTCAAAGTCAAATTGAATTGTGGATTGGACTGCATCAAGTTTCCCCTTCCCACTCATCCTTATCTGAGAACAGGCTGATTCCTTATTTTGGCTGCTATGCTGAAAGCTGTAATTATCATTGAACTACAGCTACCTCTGTGACATAGTAACTTAATTTCCTTTGGATATACTCAGTTGTAGGATTTCTGCCTCCCACAGTAGCTCTGTTATGATGTCTCATGTCATCATAACATGATGTCATGAAGACCCTCTTATCCATGAAAGCCAGAGAGGTCCCTTCCTGCAATGCACACTTTTTCCTCACACCTATCAATATTTGCCATCTTTTCTTTTTTATTCTAACAGGAAAGAATTTAAATTTTGATGATGTGAATTTATATTTTCTCATATTAGTGGTTTCATCAATTTTGTGTACAGAGTAGACTTTTGTGTGTCTCATTTCCAAATTTCCTTTTCATGTCTTTTACAGTTCTGAATCAGACTGTTTATTTTATAGCTAGTGAGTCATTTGTGTTATCTGTGTACTAGAGTTTAAGCCCTCATCAGATAAATGTTTGCATATTTTTCAATAGTTCTTGGTTCAACAGAATCTCATGTGTCTATTTATTTTTCACCTGTTTTTTGGGGTTCATACTTAAAATTGTACTTGCCCAGATAGATGAATATCTAGAGAGAAAATATCTTGTATTTGTATAGATGTGGAATCTGCCAATAATAAAATCAATGGCTTATAGTTTCGATTTTATGATGCAGGAAATAGGAGGTGAGGCATCTTGTAGACAGAAAGAATTCTGGGATAGTGCTAGGTGCAGGATATTTGCTTAGGAAGATGTAAGGAGACAGATGCATGGTTCCTGAGCACAAGTAACCAGGCATATGGGAGAATGTAGATTAGAATAAGTGGGTTATTTTTAGTTATGGGCTAGTAAGAGAAGAGACTAGCTATATGGCCAAGGTATTTATAAATATATGTTGAGTCTGAGTCTTACTTTTGGGAGCTTGGTGCTGGGAGGATGAACTATCTAATGTTGACAAATGTCACAATACCTCCCCTTTTCTCCTTTCACAACTTCAGTTTTCACAGAACAGGATTTATTCTGTTTACCCTTGCTATTAATAGATAGTGTGGCCTTAAGGGTTAAATTTTACTCTAACTACAGATCTTTGGTTTTGTACAAGTTTATTAAAGATACTACTCTTTCCATCATCCTGTGGCCCTGTTATCTTTGGGAAAAATGGTTTCATCATTAAAAGGATAATTTATTTATGAATTAAATTCACATTAATTAATGTTTTAAAAAATTAATTTTTCCTTTGTCTATAGTTTTCAGGATTTAAATTTATTTTGAAAATGTTTGAGAATCTCTAAATAATTTCAAAGAATAAATTACTGGCAATATACTCAATGTACAATTTTAGAGATCATGTGATATATCCAGTGAAGGGGAATCTGTAATCATGTGAAATATATCACTAATTGATTACTACTTCAATATTCAGCTAATTGAATTGATATTTTCTAGGAGTTTGAAATGAGGAGGGTCTTTTTAAAGGCTATTAAAAACATCATACCATTGCTTTAAACTCTTTCATATGTTTGATAATTTTATACAAGTATTGTAACTACATCATTTCTACCCCATACTTTACACTTTAACAGAAGTGCCATTATTGCACATTCCATATACCTTGTCTAGCTGGTCACAAATGTTATTTGTAGACTTTATTAAGGAGAATTTTTAGGAAATAAAGTAAAGCTGGAAATTGGAAATGGAATTTCATTAAATGTAAGAGCAAAATAAATTAATAGAATTTATGTGTAAAAAGTAATGACTGTCTTCATTTGGGAGGAAGCAGAAAGCTAAGAAAACTTATAATAATTTTCCCTAAAAATCATCACCAATTATCTTTATGTTTCCATAATAATTGACTGTCTCTTTAAGTTATGGTTTCACAGACTCTGTAATTCAGAAGCGCAACTGTTAGATAGTCCTCTATTAGGCCATTACCCAACCTACATCATATTCTGAGTAAGGAGTAGTCATTTCTCTTCTAAGAATTGATAAATCAAAGATTTCCCCAAAAGACTTGACAGCACCCATTCCGTGAATGAGGGATTAAAGTAAAGCAGGGTGGATTTCAAGAAAGATTTTTCTATATGTCAAGAAATAATTGTGTGAGTGCAATCATTTGAAATAAATATACAATTTTAGAAAGAAATATAGATCATACATAAAAATCATGGTCTGAGTTTCCATTTAACTTTTGTCATTGGGATATTTTATAGTACACAAAAATAATATCATTATTGAACCATAAAACAAATGTGTCTTGTTAAAACTTATTTCTGATAACAAGAAACATTTCCTGAGCACTATCTTCATTGCTTTATATATGTCTATACCGTTACTACTTTCACAACATATCTATTATTGACACAACATTTTTATTTATGGCTGTAGTTAGCAATCAGGAAGACAACTTTAAGTAAGTCACAAGGGATCTTCTCAGAGGTCAGAAATTTCAGTCATATCTCATTTGTTGGGATTTACCTTTTAATTTTGCAATACATAAGCATTATGTCATCACAATACAAATTTTGTTAATGTATGTGTTAGAAGTGGGTCAGAAAAATAATCTAAACATGTAGTTTATGACACTTTATAATATTAATCATATACCAGCAGACATTTTTTTTTACATTTACAGATACTAAAGTCGATATTCTTTATTCACATGTTTGTTTCATGTCACTGAATAAGCAGCCTGACTGTAGCAGCTTTAAATGATGATAGTAGCACAGAATGATCAGGCATTGATAGAATATCCACATGAGTTTCACATGGGTCAATGAAATAATTAGTTAGGTCCCGACAACATTACCTGCACCTCACAACTTTCTACAGCCCATTGACCTTCYGAGTGGTGCTAGGGTAGCCATTGTGCAATTTCAGTATTCAAAGCATCCCACTGAGAACTAGACAAACCTTTATTATCCCGGAACTGCCTTAGTACGTAGCCAAAACCCATCTTCACCTCCCAATCATACACATTACAACCACTGTCATTTAGTACTTGTTCAGTCTGACATTTTCATTCCAGATGGACAAATAAATAGCTTTCAAACAAAGAAAAGCTGTAATTATTTTAAGAAACAGATTGTATTCCTCCTCTGAGCTTAGAGCAGAGTTCATGGTTCCTTCACAACCCACTGTGCTGTGCTTGTGATTTCCATAAGGAGATGGAATACAACTCAGGCTTTTTAAAAATGTAGACATGTGACATACTTCATATATTTCCTATAAAATTTCACTATATTTTATTCAGGTGATTATTAGAAGGTCATAACCATCCTGACAACTTTATTGTAATATGTAGAAATTTTATATTTGGCCATCTTCTCTCCAACAACTAAGCAGACAGATATAGCCAGGAGCACAAGAAACACAGGAGTGGCAGAGCAGCTGGGTCAGGGGTTCGTCCAGGATCCACCTGTACCCAGGATCTAGGCAGTGCCACAGCACTCTGGGAAGAGCCAGTCACACAGAGGTATTGAGATGAGCTTGCAGTCCCACAGGAGGAACAAGCATCAACCAAAGACAGCAGGACCAACAGATAACCAGATGGCAAAAGGTAAATGTAGGAACATTACAAACAGAAGTCAAAGCAACATGCCACCATCTTAACCCAGTTCTCCCACAACAGAAAGTCCTGGATACCCCAACACACCAGAGCAGCAAGATTTGGGTTTAAAATCACAGCTCATGATGCTGATAGAGAGCTTTGAGAAGGACAGAAGTAACTCCTTTAAAAAAATACTGATAAACATGTAGAAGTCCTTAAAGAACTACAGGAAAGGACAACAAAACAGATGAAGGAATTAAACAAAACCATCCAGGACCTAAATATGGAGGAAGAAACAATAAAAAATCACAAAGTGAAACAACTCTGGATGTAAAAGACCTAGGAAAGAAGTCAGGAGTCATGGATACAAGTATCAACAACAGAATACAAGAGATAGAAGACAGAATCTCAGATGCAGAAGATACCATAGAAAGCATTGAATCAACAGTCAAAGAAAATGAAAAATGCAAAAGCACCTAACCCAAAACTTCCAGGAAATCCAGGACAATATAAGAAGACCAAACTTAAGAATTATAGGTAGAGAAGAGAACAAAGATTTCCAACTTAAAGAGCCAGTAAACCAACAAGACAGATAAACCCTTAGCCAAACTAATGAGAGGGCACAGAGACAGTATCCAAATCAACAAAATCAGAAATGGAAAGGAAAACATAACAACAAATACTGAGGAAACCCCCAAAAAATCATCAAATCCTACTACAAAAGCCTATACTCAACAAAAGTGGAAAAATCTAGAGAAAATGGACAATTTTCTAGAGGGATATCAGGTAGCAAATTTAAATCAGGGTCACATAAATGATCTAAAGTGTACCATAACACTTAAAGAAATAGAAGCAGTCATTAGTAGTCTCCAAACCAAACCAAACAAAAAAAAAACAAAACAAAACAAAACAAAAAAACAAAACAAAAACAAAAAGCCCAGGACGAGTTAGGCTTAATACAGAGTTCTATCAAACCTTCAAAGATGACCTAATACCAAACCTGTTCAAACTATTGCACAAGATAGAAACAGAAAGAACACAACCCAATTCATTCTATGAAGCTACAATACCTCTAATACCTAAACCACAGCAAGACCCAACAAAGAAAGAGAATTTAGACCAATTTCCCTTATGAATATAGATGCAAAAATATTCAATAAAATTCTTCCCAACTGAATCCAAGAACACATCAAAATGATCATCCACCATGATCAAGAAGGCTTCATCTCAGGGATGTGGCATGTTTCAATATAAGGAAATCCATCAATGTAATCCAATACATAAACAAACTCAAAGAAAAAAAACACATGGTCATTTCATTAAATGCTGAAAAACCATTTGACAAAATCCAACAYCTTCATGATAAATGTCTTGGAAAGATCAGGAATTCAAGGCCCATACCTAAACATAGTAAAAGGAATATACAGCAAACCAGTAACCAACATCAAACTAAATGGAGAGGAACTTGAAGCAATCCCACTGAAATCAGGAACTAGACAAAGCTGTCTACTCACTCCCTACCTGTTCCATATAGTACTTGAAGTCCTAGCCAGAGCAATTAGACAAGAAAAGGAGGTCAAAGGGATTCAAATTGGTAAGGAAGAAGTCAAAGTATCTGAATGTGCATATGATATCATAGTTTACTTAAGTGACCCCAAAAATTCCACCAGAGAACTCCTAAACCTGATAAACGTCAGCAAAGTGGCTGTATATAAAATTAACTCAAGCAAACCAGTAGCCTTCCTATACTCAAAGGATAAAGAGGCTGAGAAAGAAATTAGGGAAATGACATTCTTCTCAATAGTCACAAATAATGTAAAATACCTCCGTGTGACTCTAACCAAGCAAGTGAAAGATTTGTATGACAAGAAAATCAAGTCTCTGAAGAAACTTAAGATCACAGAAGATGGAAAGATTTCACATACTCATGGATTGACAGGGTTAATATRTTAAAAAATGGCCATCTTCCCTAAAGCTATCTACAGATTCAATGCAATTCCCATCAAAATTCCATCTCAATTCTTCATAGACTTAGAAGGARCAATTTCCAAATTTATCTGGACAACAAAAATCCCAGTATAGGGAAAACTATTCTCAATGCTAAAAGAACCTCTGACAGCATCACCTTCCCTGACCTTAAGCTACACTGAAAAGCTATAGTGACAAAAACTACATGGTGTTGGTACAGGGACAGGGAGGTAGATCAATGGAATAGAATCAAAGACCTAAAAATGAACCCATATACCTATGGTCACTTGATCTTTGACAAAGGGGCTAAAACCATCAAGTGGAAAAAAGACAGCATTTTCCCCAAATGGTGCTAGGTCAACTGGCAGTCAACACATAGAAGGATGCAAATTGATCAGTTATTATATCCCTGTACAAAGCTCAAGTCCAAGTGGATCAAGGACCTCCAAATAAAACCAGATACACTGAATGTAATAGAAGAGAAAGTGGAAGAACCCGTAGCACATGGGTACAGGGGAAATTTTCCTGAACAGAAAGAACACCAATAGATTATGCTCTAAGATCAAGAAATGACAAATAGGACCTCAAGAAATTGCAAAGCTTCTGTAAAGCAAAGGACACTGTCAATAGGACAAAATGGAAACCAACAAAGAGATTGGGAAACCTACAGGGAAACCTGACAGAGGGCTAATATCCAATATATACAAAGAACTCAAGAAGTTAGACTCCAGAGAAACTAATAACCCTATTAAAAAATGAGGTACAGAGCTAAACAAAGAATTCTCATCTGAAGAATACCAGATGGCTGAAAAACACCTAAAGAAATGTTCAGCATCCTTAATCATCAAGGAAATGTAAATCAAAACAACCCTGAGATTCCACCTCACACCAGTCAGAATGGCTATGATCAAAAATTCAGAGGACAGCAGATGCTGGAGAGGATGTGGAGAAAGAGACATTCCTCCATTTCTGGTGGAATAGGATGCTGGTACAACCACTCTGGAAATTAGTTTCGCAGTTCCTCAGAAAATTGGACATAGTACTACCTGAGGATCCAGCCATACCACTCCTGGGCATATACACAGATGATGATCCTACATGTAATAAGAACACATACTCCACCATAGCAGCCACATTTATAATAGACAGAATCTGGAAAGAACCCAGATGTCCCAAAACAGAGGAATGGATAAAGTAAATGTGGTACATTTACACAATGGAGTACTACTCAGCTACTGAAAACAATGAATTCGTGAAATTCTTCCGCAAATGGATGGAACTAGAAAATATCATCCTGAGTAAGGTAACCCATTCACAAAAGACGCATGGTATGCACTCACTGATAAGTGGATATTAGCCCAAAAGCTCAGAATACCCACGGTACAATTCACAGACCACATGAAGCTCAAAAAGAAGGAAGACCAANGCTAAAACCATCAAGTGGAAAAAAGACAGCATTTTCCCCAAATGGTGCTAGGTCAACTGGCAGTCAACACATAGAAGGATGCAAATTGATCAGTTATTATATCCCTGTACAAAGCTCAAGTCCAAGTGGATCAAGGACCTCCAAATAAAACCAGATACACTGAATGTAATAGAAGAGAAAGTGGAAGAACCCGTAGCACATGGGTACAGGGGAAATTTTCCTGAACAGAAAGAACACCAATAGATTATGCTCTAAGATCAAGAAATGACAAATAGGACCTCAAGAAATTGCAAAGCTTCTGTAAAGCAAAGGACACTGTCAATAGGACAAAATGGAAACCAACAAAGAGATTGGGAAACCTACAGGGAAACCTGACAGAGGGCTAATATCCAATATATACAAAGAACTCAAGAAGTTAGACTCCAGAGAAACTAATAACCCTATTAAAAAATGAGGTACAGAGCTAAACAAAGAATTCTCATCTGAAGAATACCAGATGGCTGAAAAACACCTAAAGAAATGTTCAGCATCCTTAATCATCAAGGAAATGTAAATCAAAACAACCCTGAGATTCCACCTCACACCAGTCAGAATGGCTATGATCAAAAATTCAGAGGACAGCAGATGCTGGAGAGGATGTGGAGAAAGAGACATTCCTCCATTTCTGGTGGAATAGGATGCTGGTACAACCACTCTGGAAATTAGTTTCGCAGTTCCTCAGAAAATTGGACATAGTACTACCTGAGGATCCAGCCATACCACTCCTGGGCATATACACAGATGATGATCCTACATGTAATAAGAACACATACTCCACCATAGCAGCCACATTTATAATAGACAGAATCTGGAAAGAACCCAGATGTCCCAAAACAGAGGAATGGATAAAGTAAATGTGGTACATTTACACAATGGAGTACTACTCAGCTACTGAAAACAATGAATTCGTGAAATTCTTCCGCAAATGGATGGAACTAGAAAATATCATCCTGAGTAAGGTAACCCATTCACAAAAGACGCATGGTATGCACTCACTGATAAGTGGATATTAGCCCAAAAGCTCAGAATACCCACGGTACAATTCACAGACCACATGAAGCTCAAAAAGAAGGAAGACCAAWGTGTGAATACTTTGATCCTTCATAGAAGGGGCATCAAAATACCCATGGTTCACAGCTAACCAATAGACTGAGCATAGGATCTCCAATGGAAGAGCTAGAGAAAGGACCCAAGGAATTGAAGAGGTTTGCAGTCCCATAGGAGGAATAATAATATGTACCAACTTGTAACCCCAGAGCTCCAGGGACTAAACCACCAACCAATGAGTACACGTGTAGGAGCCCATGACTCCAGCTTATATGACTCTCAGACATATACAGCAGAGGATGGCCTTTTCAGACATCAATGAGAGAAGAGGCCATTGGTCATGTGAAGGCTAGATGTCTCAATATAGGGGAATGCCCTGTCAGGAAATTAGGAGGAGCGGTTGGTTAGCAGGGGAAGTGGGGGGTAATGGGGAAAGGGGATAACATTTGAAATGTAAATAAAGCAAATACCTAATTAAAAAAAGAAAAATTTAACCAACAAAAAATTCAGTGAAAGAAACAAGATAATGAAGTAGTGAAAGAAAATCCAGGAGAGATGGGCCTGAGAAAAACCAAGACTCAGAAGTATGATATAATAGAATACATAAAAATGTTAAATGTTATCAAAAAGATAATTTTATCATTAATCTGAAAATCTGTCAACACAGCTCTGAGCTATAATTATTCAGAAAGGTTTTAAGAATTTTGAAAGGTCAAGTTGTTATACTCAGGATTAGCATCATGGCAAAGTGCTTCTGCATTTGAGTAATAATTGACTTATAAGTAATTTTATCCCCAGAGTGAAGTGTCAGCACATTAACATACTGCTTTAAATATGAAGCTAAACTTCTCATTTTAGATGCTAATCGCAAAAATATACAGTCTTTTCTCAGAGGAACTGGAAAATATCATCCTGAGTGAAGTGACCCAATCACAAAAGAACACACATGGTATACACTCACCGATAAGTGGTGTATACCCCAGTGGGTGTATAGCCCAGAATCTCAGAATACCCAAGACACAATGATCAAATGATGCCCAAGAAGAAGGAAGGAGAAGCTCCTGGTTCTAGAAAGGCTCAGTGCAGCCATGTAGGGGAATACCAGGACAGGAAAGCTGGAAGTGGGTGATTTGGGAATAGTGGGAGGGAAGAGGGCTTATGGGACTTTCGGGGAGGGGGGAACCAGGAAAGGGGAAATCATTTGAAATGTAAATAAAGAATATATGGAATAAAAGAAAAAAGAAAAAAGGAATAGAAGAAAAAAAGAAATGCACGGGACATGCGCTGGAAATATATGAAGTAAAAAACCATATTTAACAAGAAATTTGGATTTTCTGTTTAATTGATGACATAGGCTTTTGATTCTGATTTCATATAAAGGAAGATCAGGCAGTATTTCCTTAAATAAATACAAGGAAAAATTTAAAATGTCTTCACAAGGAACATCAACAAAACAAACTCATGTGGCATAGTTGTGGTTCATAAAGCATAACCTAGAATTCATATAATTATTTGTTATGATTCCAGCCTCTTGTCTTCTGATTTAAGTGATAATTACAACGAGTAATAAACAGTTTAAAAGTTACTTATGTTATCTCACTACTAAATTAAAATGTTTTAGGAGTAACCTAATAGGTGCTAACTTTTTAAAAAAACGTTTCCATTTAGTCTACTGTAATATAAGGTAATAAAAAAGCTTAGCTGATAAAGGTATAAAGAACAGATAATAACCATAGAATTCCTGTGTGCTGTTTGTGCTTCCTACATCTTTCCCAGTCCCTCTGATTCTGAGCCACCCACACATACACACCAAGTTCTTGACATTTCAAGTCTTCCTGCACCTGAATGTTGTAATGGATTTGAGTTAATTATAAGTTTATTTTAATTTTTGTTTGTTTTAAAGAATTAAACCTTTTGTTTTTTCTCTCCTGAACTTCAAATCTTTCTTCTCCAAAGTATTCTTGAGTAGAAAATAATCTGGCAAAATCCATCATGATCCCCTGATCACTTCTAATTAACTTCTAACAAACCAAGAGGGCTCCTTCTTCCCAAGCTCTAATTACATTAGCCTTGCTTACTATGTGTGGAAATATGCAAAAATTGACCCTATATAGCACTTAAGAAAAAGTTGCTGAAATATTCATGTGCATTTGTACATATGTATGTTCCCAACATTTAAAAACATTTTATAGGTAGAAATTATATCTTCAAATATGCTAGCAAACCGAGTAAGTGCAGAAATGTCAATAACAGGAGAAACTAATTTTCAAACAAAATCTGCCAGCTGTGTCAGGAATTTAAAGCCTCATGGAGGACCAATGACAAGTACAAAGTAGAGATGAATCCATGCCTGAATAGATTAGTTCATAGCACACATTATGAATCGCATTACTAGGATAGACTACGAGGCAGAAGTATTGTTTACTTGCAAAGAAAAGGGAGGGCTAAAACACTCTCTCAAATAACCAAAGAAAGGAAATAAAATCATCTAGAATACACAAAAGTAGCTTATCCAACAGAGAAGGATATATATATATATATCCTTCTCTGTTGGATAAGCTACTTTTCCATGTGAAATGATCATTTTTTCTATTGCATAATTAGTTGTAAAAATTTAATTATATATATATAATTTATAAATATATATATTTATATATATAAAATTTATTATATATATATAATTTACATTTAATTGATGAGATAAGGTTTAGAGAACATATTATATATGGTTTAGAGAAGACATTATACCAAAAAGATGGTTACTAGGAAAAAAATCAAGTGTCTGTGATCTTAATTGTGAAGGCCAATACAGACAATATTTACAAAAATAAGATAATAATACAAAACTTACAAAATAAGTTTGAGCATCTTTTGATTTTAATATAAATTTCTTTAATATGCATGTGTGTGTGTGTGTGTGTTTCTTTTCATATGATCATAAGCATGCCCAAGCATACATATGGAGCTCAAAGGATGACTTTCAAGGGTTGGCTCTCCTGGCATGGGAGTTTCTTTGTGAGGAACTCAGTTGTTACCTGTGGCAGCAAGCACCTTTATCCAACATTAAGACTTCAATTTCAGTTGGGCAGTGGTGGCGCACGTCTTTAATCACAGCACTTGGGAGGTAGAGGCAGTCGGGTTTCTGAGTTCGAGGCCAGCCTGTTCTACAGAGTGAGTTCCAGGACAGTGAGGGCTACACAGAGAAACCCTGTCTCGAAAAACCAAAAAAAAAAATAAATAAATAAATAAAAAAAAATAAAAAAAAATAATTCCAATACATTTTAAACATTTTCAGCATACATTTTCTTTCAACCACACAGTTCTACAACTGAATCAGAACAAATCTTCCAGCTAGCATCTATTTTCTTTCAACCACACAGTTCTACAACTGAATCAGAACGAATCTTCCAGCTAGCATCTATATAAAATAGAATCAATTTTCAATTTTTATCAAATAATAAGTTGATAAAAATTAAATTTTTACAACTAATTATGCAATAGAAAAAATGATCATTTCACATTTTTCAGTAAATGATTTTATCTGATCAAGAAGTGCCATGGGAAGGCACTTCTTGATCAGATAAGGAAGAATGACCCTACCACTAGTCAATTGTGAAGCAGCATGGGTGTGGGAGTGCTGCCCCCCACCCCAATTCATGTCACCTGCAATAGTCAGAGGAGCTGGGCCTGGGGTCATGTGTGCAGGTGAACTGGCCATGYCCATTGTTGGCTGCGGCATTCGGGAGGGCAGGCCCTGGACCTCACTTGGAAAGCACAGTAGAGCTGACTCAGGTAAGGCAGCCGAGGGCAAGAGTGCAGGAGAGATGGCYTCACCACCAGAGTAATGCCCTCCTTGCTCATCACCTGTGGAAGTCAGGAGAGCTGGCTCGGAGGGCATGAGAGCTGGAGAGCAAGCCCTGTCTCTTCATTTGCTGTAGCACTCAGGAGAGCAGGGCCCTGACCCTTGTCTGGCCCTGATAGTGAAGGTACAGGTGAGCTATCCCAAGAGCGTGAGAATCAGGCAACTGGTCCAGCACTATACAAGCTGCAGCACATGGGAGAGTGGACCCTGAGCCTGTATATATATACATRCAAAACCAAGAAGTTAATGTTTAAATGCTTCTTTTCCTTTACTTTATAAGTACCTTACAGGAGAAAAAATTTCATAAAACAGAGTTTATTGGCGAGGTTCCTGTAATGAAAGCAGATCATAATGAATTAAGTATCACCCTCCAATGGAGTTCCACTGAACCCAAGGACTGAATTTTCTTTTTAATCAYTTATTTATTTATTTACTTACTTACTTACACTCCAGATTTTATTTTCCTCCCCTCGATTCCCAGATCCACCCAATGGACAGAAGCTGCTGACCCCAGTGGTTAGGGAAAGGCTAGAAGAAGCTGAGGAGGAGGGTGACCCTGGGACAAGCAGTCTCAACTAACCTGGACCCATGGACTGAGTTTTAAGGTAGCATAGAACATAGAGTTGAGTAGTGTCAGCATCCCCTTAAGCAATACATTCAAGAGTCTATGATAGTATACACTTTCAGTAAAGGCAACTAGTTAACTTTCCTCCAACATTAGAAAGAATTCTTAGAACTTAATAAGAACAGAATTTGGGGTTCATGTTTATGTAAGAAGATATATTTCAAACATTGGTAAGACAGAGCGTTTTTCTGCTTGCAGTTTGAGGTAAAATGCACAAAATAAGAAATAGGATTATACCATACCACTCCTGGGCATATATCCAGAAGATTCCCCAGCATGCAATAAGGATACATGCTC
>BDUI01013895.1:15981-27637 GCA_002335545.1 Apodemus speciosus | reverse complement strand
AGAAAAGAAAAGAAAAGAAAAGAAAAGAAAAGAAAAGAAAAGAAAAAATTCTGTTAGAACTAATAAAATAAAATGCACTAGAAAGGAAAAACCTGAAAAAAATTATCAAGGAGTTCCCATATTGGCTCTACCTGCTTAATTTAACTTGTGTGTCTGTGTATATGCACGCACACACACCTGCACACACACACACACACACACACACACGCATCACAATTTAAATTTTACTTTTAAAATCTCCATTGGGATAAAATTCTTATCAGGATCTATGTAACCAAGGTAAATTGCATAGCTCAATGAAATGTGTATGTTATGACTCCAATAAAAGCTATCTTATATAAATAATATTTAAAGTATCTTAAGGAATTATAAAACATATTTAATAATCTCCAACTGCGCCCCCCTTTTTAGGTTTTAAGACATTTAAAATACATCAGTGCTGTGGTTTGAATATAAAGTGGCACCCATTCGTTGATGTGCTTGAATACATCAGGAGACAGCACTGTTAGGAAGGTTCTGGTAATTTTAAGAGGTCATCCTTGCTGGAGGAARTACGTCACTGGGGATAAATCTGATGTCTTATAGGTTAGCCCCACGTCTCTTTACTATGTGTGGATATAGTGTGGTCCACCAACCTATTGCTCTGCTGCCCGGCCTTCTCTGCCTGCTCTCAAATCTTCCCTGCCATAGTGGACAGAATCCTGTTTTATTCACCAGGGTATTTCATCCCTTCTAGCAAAAAGACATGGGTACATAAATTAGTACTTGGAGTGGGGTCATTGTTGCACTAAGCCAGACTTGTGACTTTAAAGCCTATGTTTTGTGGGAGAAATATAGAAGAGTTTTGGAATTTTGAGCTGAAAAAGCTACCAGGAGCTGTCAGTAGCACTTATGGACATCCCAGTGAGAGACTGCAAGAAAGAAATTCTGAAGGGAATGAAGACAGTGGGCACCACCGTATAAGGGTTACGAACAAAGCCTGACTTGCTGTTCACCCTCCCCACTTCTTACCTACCAAGTGGGCACTGTGTTCTCACCACCATGGTTAACTACGATCCCTCTGGAAATGCAAGTGAAATAATCCTTTCTCCGTTAAGTTAATTTGTATAAGAGTATTATGTCATACAGACAAGAAAAAACCCAATACAATAACACCTTTAAAGTATTTACCATGCTTTTAAATATGTACTCCTAAAGTATTTAACATACACTCTCACAGATTAAATTAGGCATGTCAAGAATAGTTATATTAACAAATAAAAAACATAGTTTTTAAATGACAAGGGCATTTACTTAACTCTTTCCAAGGATGGAAAATGGAACATCAAAATAAATAGTTCCATGAAAACAATACATTACAGAGATGCAGGGAGTTAGGATATAATCACTATTTGGGTGTACCTAAGATCATATACATTTAGGCCTTAAGGCTGGTTCATTGGTACTTTAATACAAATATTTTCATCTGAAGGCGATTTCATCCTTATGGGGAAACATCATCACAAATGTGGTTACATTTGTAATTCCTGCTTCTCCGTAGTCAAGAGACAGTAGGTCAAAACTTTCTTCCTTCACTTGTACCCAAAATTCCCCTGCCTTTGTAAACTGCTTCACATCCAATCATAGAATGAAATGCAATATTGTCTTAGCAAAATAAAACAAAAATAAGGCTACATTTGTAACAGTGGCATAAAAGATGAAATTTAGGAATAACATTGTTATGCACAAATGATGCATCCTCAACAAAAAGTTTTAAACCTGAATGGCCATGACTGTCCTATTCATTACAGTCCTACAAAGCAAGTGTTTGGAATATGATAGAATATTATACACTATATATAAATTATAACATCTTGGTTATTCACAAATTCATATATATCTTTTACAAATAAATTCGTTGGCAAAAAGGGGCCTCATCCCATAATATGTTAATATATTTTATTTGTATGTATTAAAGAGAAAAACAATGGAGCTGTATCTTCACAATAAATTAGGGTGGTGACATAGAGTACACTTTTCTTTTGTTTATTTCTGGGTGTAAATCATAATATAATAAAATTTTACCAGAATTAATGCTGATAGTCAGATACCCCTTTCTGTGATGGGATCTGACATCCTTTTCTGGTGTGTCTGAAGACAGTGACAGTGTACTCATATGCATATAATAAATTTTAAAATCTTTTTAATAGTCATAGGACTAATGTAACTGGTTCTAATAGTCATAAGATATGCTTATATGCGATGAACAAGAGCTTGTCCATATAAATTTAAATATAGAATTTAATGAAAGTAAGGGCTTAGTTACAACAGCTACTTAACAACCCATACCACTCAGAAATGGATTCATAATATTTGTGCGAGTACCACATTCATTAACCAATACTAGCACTCACTGTGAGGTTTGGCATTTCCCAGCCACAATTCGACAATGTTCTCATGTGTAGATAACTCACAGTGCTTTGAGTTCGTATCACTGATGTCTTGTCCATCAGGATACCCCTTATTCTTTTCCTGACATTAATCTGCATGCTGTGGACTACAACCAATTCTGAATTCACAATTAGTAAAACATCAGTGATGCTAATTCCCACAGGGAATGCTGTGCCGAAGACAGACTCAAGGGATTTCTATCATGCTGGCCAACCTTCTGCTGTTGCTCATCAACACGGGCAACTAAGTGTTGGCTGGAAACACAAAATATCCATTAGGTTTTGCTAATCTTCCTTTCTTTGTTTTTTTAACATTTATTTTTAGCATCTTTTATAACATGTCTTTGTAGTTATTAATTAACTCTATGATGGTAACTACTATTTTCCATAAAAAGAAGTGAACTAGATAGGAGGGAGTTTAAGGTAGCAGGGTTCTGAAATGAATACTTCTTTTAAAGAAATGTGTTAGGGTTTTTTTTTCTTCTTTTCAAGGAGGACAAGTACATAAAAATGTAATTGGCAGTCAAAAAGTAAGACCCTAAAAAAGTTACACAGTTTTATCATGGTTATGCTAACTATGTAGAAGTTCGTCAAACTGCTTACAATTTAGGATTGGACAAGTTTTTGGTTGAGTGGCTATATTAATCTACTTGTGTGGGACGTATGAGTGTTTGTGTKTGTGTGTGTGTGTGTGTGTGTGTGTGTGTGTGTGTGTGTGTGTGTGTGTGTGTTTATCATTGTTTTCTGGACAAGCATAACATACAAGAAAACAACCGCGATTCAACTATTTTGTTTTTACTGATTTTAAAGTAAACTTGTGCATTAGTCGTGCATTAGTTCCTATTCTCGTTGACGTGACCAAAAACATACTGACAAAGCAACTTGAAGAAAAAGGATAATTTGGGTTCACAGTTTGAAGGTTCACCCCTTCAATACTGGAAAACATGGCAGCAGGGGCGAGAGGGGACTGCTCACTCTAAGCCTGTGGTGAGAAAGCAGAGGGAGACAAATGCTGCCTTTCCATTTGTTCTCCCCCTTGTTTTTCCAGTCTTGGACCCCAGCACATGGGATGCCTTAGTCCATACTTCAATGGTTTCTTTCTTTCTTTCTCTTTTTCTTTCTTTCTTTCTTCCTTTCTTTCTTTCTTTCTTTCTTTCTTTCTGTCTCTCTTTCTCTCTTTCTTTCTTTCTTTCTTTCTCTCTCTCTCTTTTTCTTTCTTTTTGTTTTTTACATTTTATTAGATATTTTCTTTATTTACCTTTCAAATGTTATCCCCATTCCTCGTTTCCTTTTCAAAAACTCTCTATCCCATTCCCCTTCCCCTTGCTCACTAACCCACCCACTCCCGATTCCCTGTATTAGCATTCCCCTACACTGGGGCAACTAGCCTTCACAGGACCAAGGGCCTCTCCTCTCATTGATGGTGTCTTTCTATCTCAGTCAAACCTTCCAAAGTCACACACTTGTCCAGAGACTTCTAGGATTCCAAATCCTAAAATGTTAACAATCAAGAAGGACCCTCAGACATATTGAAATTTAGCTATTATCAGTACACGATTCCTTATGTAATCTAAATGGAATTGATTTATATYAGCATATGAATAATTGTCATTACCTATAGAACTAGTATCTAAATATTGCTGCTTATGAAGATATTCACGTCTGATGAGATGCGGTTCTTTTATGTTAGAGAAAAACTGAGAGGTTTGAAAACCCAACGATGGTATGTGTTAAGCAAATAAACCCTCACAAGTATTAAAAAGTTGATTTTATATAATGCTACACATTTTCTTGCTTAACTTATGGAATTGAGATTCTTTGTTAATGCTGTGAATAAAATAATGCAGGTAAATTTCTCAGCACTTGCCTGATATTCAGTGAAATTTTTTGTGCTCTGTAACTATTTGTGGAATTTCAACATTAGTACTTTTATATTTTAATACTGATAAATGATAATTATCATGTGCTATAGAGTATCATGTTCCAATATGACCCAAAGAAACACAAGATATTTGAGAATATGGTAATTTTGGGACTAGGAAATATGCTGCTTCATAATAGTAAAAGATATTTAAAGTATTTGCTTTAAATATACTTTATAGACAATTTGACTTATAATTCAAAATTAAGCCATGGAGTATCATCATCAGAATTACAGTACCTCATACTTTTAGCTCTAGCATTTTTGAAGTGAAGCAGGAGGGTTGCTGTGAGTCCCAGACTTGCATGCCTGGATGACCTAGAACTTTCTAAACTAACAGGGACCCTGTTCAAAATAACAACAACAAAAAATGACAACAGTAGTCCAGTTTCCATCTTTGTGTTCTTTGTAGTAGTATGTAGTATGCCTACTGGTTCCACATCAGTGGTGGTCATGCTTTTCCTTAAATTTGCCTGAGCATATCCTCAGTATGAATCATTTGGCATGGTAGTGCTACTTCTGCAACCTACAGAGTTGTATGTTGCCCTGATTTTCTGAAAATTCTATGCTCTGTGTTTTAAAATTTTGCTTTCTTGAAGGATTTCTATTTCATAGAAATGTGAGAAGAAATTTTAATTTTTTTTCTCTGAAACCCCATTTCTCTTCTCTATAATGTTTCAGACAAAGCCACCTTTTAGTCAACTGCCTCTAAAATCATGCAGTAGAGAAACAAAGTTAAAAATATTTGTCAATTTCAGTGAATAATTTTATGGTCTATGTGTGTCTCTCTGTATATGGCTCTTGACTGTTTACCARACACATATACAGACATAGCTAGGATACTATGGGCTTCATGTGTTTCTAGAGTATTCAGATCATCCAGGAATGTTTTACTTTAAAAAACAAAAGCAAAAAATTTTAAATTACGTTCTTCTTTCTAGAGAAAAATTATATACTCTACTTTTATCATTTCACATTGACATATACTGCATTAAAATCTGAATTCAGCAAACATGGTATATTTTCTAATGAGAATTTCAGTGGAGTCAAAAATAAAGAGCAGTGTACAATGGGAGAGGTTACGGTCAGGACACAAAAGATTTGAAGTGTCCTCCTGTGTCCACCTGTGGCTGAGGCCTTCACTTTCAGAATCTCAGATGATACTACTGAGCCTGTTTCAGTGATATTCTTCAGTTTGCAGCTAATTTTAAATTACACAAGCACTGTTCACCAGTTATTTAAAATGTGCTTCCTTGAATTGTCTCTAATGTACTAAACTATGATTTAAGGATCTTGAAAAGATACACATTGTGGACCTTTGAAAAAAGAAACCCTGAGCATTCCAAAACTGTATTATTTTAATAAATCTGTTTTGTATTAGATATTTTCTTTATTTCCATTTCAAATGTTATCCCCTTTCCTGGATTTCCCTCCAAAAAAACCCCTATCCCATCCCCTCTCCCCCTGATCACCAACCCACCCACTCCTGCTTTCCTGTCCTGGCATTCCCCTACACTGCGGCATTGATCCAGTTGAGAGTTTTCATTGGATACATCAGATTAATCTGGACAGTGAAGTTAAGTGGTTCCTCAAGTTCTGTGTTGTAAGATGTACCAAGCTGTCCCTTTTTTTGTTTGGATGTCTGATCAGATTGTTGGAAAAAAACTCACCGTAATTAATGTAGCTTTGTTAGTGTGAAGGTTATTCATAAAGGTCTTGTCTTTGCTATAACGCCTAAAAGAAACAACAAACAGATTAATTACAAATAAGAACAAAAGTCATTTCTCTTAAAATAGAAAGTTATAAATTTTAAGCCAGTTTCTTGAGGGAAATACAAATAAAGGTGAAGCATTTGTTATGTTCCCTAAAACCATATCAGTGACAATATTTACATTTAATTAAATGAAAGCAAAACAATTTCAGGAATGTATTAGAACTGAGAAGTGGGAAGCAGAAATGACAATTAAGAATACAAGTGTAAACATCCAACCACAGACTTGGGTTGATAATGATCGTCAGTACAGGTTCATCAGCTCTATCACAAACTACTGTTCTGGGAGCTATTGATAATTGGAAGGGCCATTAGTGTTTGTGTGTGTGTGTGTGTGTGTGTGTGTGTGTGTGTGTGCATTTGTCTATGTGACTGTATGTGGTGTGTGGCGGGGGAGGAGTCATCGAAGTAAATGAGAAATCTCTTCTTTCATTTAAATTTCTCAGTAAGTCTAAATCAGCAATAACAATGATATGTAAATAATGCACCCACTAAAAGAAGCAGCCACAGAGATGATTAAATTAGCAATCCGATGTAATTATTCATGATTTAGTTGACTTGAAAATTAAAATACTTCAACCACCATAATTTATTTTGTAGAACTGCATGCAAATAAAATATAGATTAAATGTTGACAATTATTTGAGCAACTTATTGAGAGAAAATAAATTTAGAATTACTGCAGTGTTCACTGTTTTGTTTTGAATAATTAAAACTTGTGCTGTTGAACGTGTGCATTCATAATATTTCAATGTTATAGGTCTAGGCAGACAGACACATACTCTGATTTCACTACTTAGGCCTTTTTTATTCATACACATATATCTATGGCTACCTTATTATACATACTGAAATATAGTTGTATGTGTATTGTTAACGTGTGAATACAAATTTATTTCCATTATAGTAATTTTATATAAAGTCATAAATACATATTAGTTTTTCAAAGATTTAGCTAAACAATAGTTCTATATCTGTACCACTCTACTAGCCTTTAAGTAAATATTTTACAATATTATTGAAAGAAATGGGCTTTGATTTTTTGAACTATAATTTAGGGAAATATTCTTGCAGTTAATAGTAACAGATTTTAATATTTTATATTGAAATTCATCTTGGTATTACTTGTTATATAGATATCTTATGGCAATAAGGGCCTCTCTCAGCCCAGATAAACTTGACCCGTGGACTAAGGTACCAGACAATCAGTGCTTATCAAAAGTTATCCTGAAACTGTGGTTCTCAAGTTTGATGTCCCATGGTTAYAGAGGAATTTTAATCCAGCAACATGGCTGTTCTGACAAGGGATCGAATTCAAAGATATGATTGGACTGGAATACAGATACCCATACACCTTCAATCCCTCTGGCTAGAATACAGGTACACTCTCAATCCCAAACAATGACATCTAATTGAGGGGTAGACAAAGTGATGAATCAGAAAAAGATTTGACAGAATGAGTCAGAGATAGGATATGACTAACTTTCATGAGAACAGACAGAAATGGGAAGCTACTTAAAGAGTAGTCAGGGAGAGAGAGGAATGAGTTTGGTTCAGTTCAGTTAGGTTCTATTCAGTTCAGTTCAGTTCAGTTTGTTTCAGTTTAGTTCTGAACACTTCAGTTGAGTGCAGTGTACTTAGTTCAGTTCCAAGCAGTTCTTGATGTTCCGAGGAAGAGTTTCCAAGCAATACAATTCAGTCATAAGGAGAGAAGCTAATTGAATCAGTAAGCTTGAAGAGGAGGGTGAGTCAGAATATCTGAGTTATACCAGCCAACCAGAGTTCAGAAAGAGCTAGTAAGAGTGAGTTTATTCAGCATTTAAGTCTCAGAGGCTGAAACATTTTAGGTCTAGAGTAGCAGAGGGAGGCTGGAAGCTGAAGCCTTCATGATCCAGTTTTGCAGCAGATTAGACTGTACAGAGGCTAGAAGCTTGCAGACCTAGGCTCAGGAATTGTTAGATACCAAAGCTTTGGGCTCAGTTCAAGCCACGTATTTGCACAGCTTGGGTACAACTCTGACCTCATCCCTTCTCTGAGGATACAAAAGCAACATTTACATTTGCACATGGTCACTACTAATGATGTGAACAAAGGAAGAATGAGCAAGAAAAAAATTATTTTTCTAAAAACAGGTAAAATTAAGACTTCCATAGTAGGAGGTGTCTCCATTTAGGATTAGATTATAAATATATTTTTAAGAATTATAGCAGAAATTAGACAAACCACAAGGTAATTATTATTAAGAATGGCTGATTCTCTGGGCCTAATAGAGATCAAGATAATGAAGTCTCGCAGTGTATATGTTTCTCTCTGGCCCAACTAGAGAGACATGTGACCCTCACCTAAATATGGGGGTGATTCACATTGTAAGTCGACCCTGGTTATTTTCTTTCTTGACCTAGCCTTACTTGAGAGACATAAATCTTGTCTTGGAATGGTGATGAGACTCTGTAACACTCTGAGAAGCTGAGTTGGAAGGGTTTCATGTTTCAGAGAAGTCTCAGACACATGACAAGACTGTTGGAAAATTACAAAATTCTGCTAGATGGTAGCAGGGTGGACTTTTAATCCCAGCACTCAGGAAGCAGAGGCAGGCATAACTCTTTGAGTTTGAGATCAGCCTGCTCTACACAGATTCCAGGATAGCCAAGTCTACACAGAGAAACCTCAAAGCAAAACAACACACACACACACACACACACACACACACACACACTACAAAAGCAAAATTCATTATAAAATAATAGTAGTTGGATCAATATTAAAGAAACACTCTTCCCTCCAGATTGGCTTTTGAGTGAGGGAAGCACTGTTGGCATTCCTTCTCTCCCATTCCTGCTGGTTATTGGCAATGCTGAATAATAAAGAAGTGTGGGCACAGGTTTAAGAGAGAAAGAGCATAGAACCACTAAGTTCTTTAGTTATGATAGAAAACAATATCGAATAATCATTTGTCTTGACAAATCCCTCTACCAGTGTTTGAAGTGAAAGTTTCTGGTTTCTTTAACAACTCAGCTGTGTCATATGATGGTGATATTTTTCTGGAAGCTGTCTTGTGAGTGGTCATGTGGTATTTTGCTGAAACAGACAAATAAGAGAGCAAGTGATGTTTTTCTGGAGTGGATGCTTGAGAGGGCACATGATGCTTGGAAAGATGTTAAATGGAACCCTATAAACTGTGAGAGATTGTTGCATTGGTATGCCATGCAAGGCTTTGCTGGTCGTTGCTGGTCTTTGCTGGTCTTCACTTAGAGGGAAACGCTCCAAAGAACTTCTCATGGTATTCCAGCTGATTCTTGCTGCTTCAGCTGACTTGTGACAATTCAGGAGAACTCTGTGATTTCTGCTGGATCAAACTATTGCTAGTGTTTCATATTTGGTGTTTGCTATTGGACTTTAATTCTGATAGATAGACAACCCAGTGGAATTACTAAAGAACTACTTCTAAACAGGTCCACAACCCCCTTTTTCTATAGTCCTTCTTCTCTTACCTAAGGTTGATAAGTTAGAAGACAGTCTGAAGTGTTCTACAACACTAAGTAAAGTAGACTTTGAAAAATCTAAGCCTAAAAATGGTAAATAGATTAAAAACAAGTATGCAATCAGTAAAAGTTAAAAAAAAATATGCTATTTTTGCCGACCCAAAAACTATATCTCAAAGTAATGATAATTACCAGATTTACATTTTACCTGCCATGAGTGGAGAGCAGGAGATGCTCTCTTTGGATAGACAGAATTAACACATTTCAAGACTTCCCCCCATTGTGGAAATATTTGTGAGTATACTCATCTCTCCCCAAGGAACGTGATGTGAGCCGTTCAACACTGAACTTGGAGATTTGAGACCTGAGTGATGAGTGCCACAATTGCACAGTTTATGGGACAGTGACAGTTAAACCACTGGGCCAATCACTTGATCCAGTTCCATAGTGAAGTGCAAAGAGGAACCTACTGTGAAGGATGTGTAGGAAATGCAAGGCCCCTAAAAAGGAACAAAGAGTACAAAAATGAAAACCATGTTGTAAATATGCACAGTTGAGAGCACTGTGGAAACTCCCAAAGTGCTCAGAGACATTTAAAGGAGTTTTAGAGTTCCACCTGAGCAAATGGAATAAATCAGCCATGTGGGTAAAATATAGGACATTGCTAAAAGATACCATTCTGGAAGCTTCAAGATGGATGTTGCTCCTAGCCTTGATCAAAATAAGCCTTGTTTAAGGTGGGTGGTAGGGAAAACAGATGATCATACCTGTCCAAAGTACTGAGAAAAGGTAACTCCTGAATGATTGGTCATATATCACTGTTTTGCATATCATTTATAATATTGTCACAAATGAAGTAAAATGAATCATTCCATTACTGTTGGTCAGGAAGGACTGTTGGTGTTACCTACTGAACTGCCAAAAAAATTAAAAATAAAGAGAACAACTACTGAAATGTTCATATTTATTTCAAAACTAGATTTATTGATTTTTTTCTAGTAAGTTAGTTAAATCTTTAATGCACTACTCATGAAACATACAAGATATGTATCTTTAATATAAAATTATCAGGATTCAAAGGACAGTATCTTAGATTGAAAGTCCAAGAATGGGGAGAGGGAACTTATAGAGTCTGCCTCCAGTAGAAAGACAGGTTATCAAGTGGAAGGATCAGGTTGACATCCCACATTCAAAAATTCTGACCCAGAATTGTTCCTCTCTAAAAGAACTGAAGAGACAAAAATGAAGAGGAGACTGAAGAAAAGGTGGTCCAGTAACTGGCCCAACTTGGGATCCATCTCAAGGAGAGGCCTGACACTATTATTGATGCTATGGTGTGCTTACAGACCAGAGCCTAGTGTGGCTGCCCACTGAGTGTCCCAACAAGTGGATGACTAAAACAGAAGCAAATACTAACACCCAACCAATGGACTGAACTCAGGGACCACTGTGGTCGAATTACAGAAAGGCTAGAAGAAGCTGTAGAGGAGGGTGACCCCCTAAAAAGACCAGCAATCTCAACTAACTCCAACCCCCAAGATCTCTCAGATGCTGAGGTACCAATCAGGCAGCATACACTAGGTGGTACAAGGCTCCCTACACATACAGCAGAAGACTGCCTGGTGTGGCCTCAGTGAGTACTATTGATACTCTTGAGTCTCCATGGAGTCAGGAGGCTTTTCAGGGTAGGAGAAGGGGGCATATCCTATTGGAGTTGCRGGTGGAGGAATGGGATGGGGAACTGTCAGAGGGCAGACAGGGAAGGGGCTAATGGCTGGATACAAAGAAAGGTTAAAGATAAGTTTAAAAAAATAGACTACATTGTTAAGAATGTTCATTCTTAAATATTGTTAGGAAAAGTGTTCTAACCTAAAATTGACTATATTTTAGCTAGGTTAATTTATTACTTTTTTCAAATAAAATAGTTGCAATGAAAAAAAAATAGTTTCCTTTGGAAAATTTTTTAAGTCTTTTATTTGAATTAAAGAGACAAAGGAAAATCATCAAATATGCTACTGTACAAATACTTAAAAAGATGAGTGTAAGAAAAAAG
>BDUI01013893.1:11904-22235 GCA_002335545.1 Apodemus speciosus | reverse complement strand
ACATGCATTCTCACACACTCACACATACCTACTTTCAATGTCTAATGAAAACTATTATGAAAGAAGAGTAGAATTAGTAGTTCGAGGAGAGAGAACATACTGAAGCTAATAGAGAACATATATGGTAAAGGTGTGGTATACTTGAACAAAAGTGTTATTAGGAAACACACTGCTTCATATGATATATAATACACACACACACACACACACACACACACACACACACATATATATATATATATACATAATTTTAAAAAGTCTGTCATCTCA
This sequence comes from Apodemus speciosus, assembly GCA_002335545.1. Classification (NCBI taxonomy): domain Eukaryota; kingdom Metazoa; phylum Chordata; class Mammalia; order Rodentia; family Muridae; genus Apodemus; species Apodemus speciosus. The sequence goes on along the minus strand of BDUI01013893.1, from coordinate 21,965 downwards.
ACTGCATGAGCCAGCTCCTTTTCTCTCTCCTTCTCTGTCCCTTCTTCCTTGTCCATCCTTGTAGTCAAGATCCCCCTGACTGAGATTCCTGAATGCTGTGATGGACGCTTATAGTCATATGCTACCTTGCTTGGCTTCAGTCCTTTATGGTATACACATGGTTATGTGTTACCCATTATAAAGCTGTGGTGTAAAAGCAATCATAATGGTGAAATTGAGTCCCAAATTTATCTTGGGTAGTTTTTGTCAATATGATATAGCCTAGAGATACTTTTCTGGGTAGAGGGGACCTCAGTTGAGAAATTGGCCAGATATATGCAGACATAGACTTATGGCTATGTCTGTGAGAGATCATCATGATTTACAGCTGTTTCTGTGCTGGTGGAACTGGGTTTTATAAAATTACTAAGCAGATGTAGTGAGCCAAACAGAGCCAGTAGCCAGTAAGCAGCATTTCTCCATAGTTTCCAGTTCAGTTCCTTCCTTGACTTTCTTCAGTAATGGCTTGGGACCTGAAAGCCAAAAGAAGCATTTCCTACCAAAAATTGCTTTAGGCTAGAGAGTTTTATCAGAGAAACAGAAGGCAAACTGGAACACCCCCTTTATAGGTCATGCCATTTTTAACTAAAGCCGTTCCCTGTCCACTCTCATGGCCCTGGCACAGACACTCTTGAGTACCATTCAGGCCGCTTCCCAGATCTTCACGGCCTACTCATTGCCTCTTCCTCTGGCTTTATCCACACCATGCCATTCTATTTTCTGATGTTGCCTACTCTTCCTGTTTTGTTCATGAAAACGGAGATTAAAGACGTAAAAATATACTTCCTTCTAGCCCTCATTACCATGCACTCGGATCTCTATGATCAACACAGGGCTTTGCTTTCCTATTTTGTCCAGGAAGAATGAGCAAAGACCASGTGAGCTTCCAAGTGGGACTCTGCTCTGAATACTTCTTTCACCTTCACGAAACAAAGTGATGCTTTGTTAACCAAGCGACAAATACCAAAAGCACAAAAGTTTAGCAGTGTACAAGAAACACATCTATATGAACATGCCTACTGTCCAAATATATTAATGAGCACTCCGCCTTCAACAATAAAGATTTCAATCACAATATAACAATAAAATTAAAGGAAGGAAAGAAGAGGTTTTAAAATGTAATGTAAAGTATAAGAGTTTTTCCTTGAGATGAATTCAGACACCAGCACTGACATTATCAGTTCAAGATTATATTGTATCTTCTATGGGCAGTTGTGAAGCAACTTATATCATATCTGTTGATATAATTTAGACTTTTACTATTATCTCAACTTGCCCATTAGTGTTTACTTTTATCTAGGAGTATATTATGCCACTTACCATGTATTCCATACAAACATGATAGTGCAGACATGCCTCATGCATAAAACAAAGAGTGTGTCCYTGGAATAACTAAGACAATCCAAAGGAAGGCATAAAGAAAAATGTAAGAATATGCAAGAGGTATTATTGTCTAACAGTTTTCCATGAATTACTATAGGACGCCCTCTCTAAGAAGGAGGACAGATAAAAAAAATAAAAAAAGGAGGACAGATTGGGGGGTCATAAGACTCAGGGAGTAAACAAACTTCACTGGTCTGAGAATGCTGAAATTCACTAGACTCCCAAKTTCCCTCCTCAAAGTTACAGTACCCTTTAACAACTGCAGTTGGTGGGGATTGTGGAGACTGACCAGCAAACTGATTGTGAGATATTTCCTGCTTAGTATATTTGCCACTGCATATCATAGAATGAGCTCCAGGGAGTAGCTCCCTGACTCCTCATTCATGCTAAGGTTTGCCTTTCCATAAATTCCTTACTGCCTTGGAGTTGATTTTACTCCTATAAGTAACCTGTCATTCACATGCATCCTCCCAGTTGGATTTTAGTCTAATCTTTAGTCTGTTGTTGGTTCCCCTGACTGGGTTCTTGGTATTTGAGTTAACTCTCCCCAGGAAGAGTCTGATATAGCACCTCGATATCTTCTTCGCCATTCCATTTTCTTTATGATTTTGTTAATGGTTTTCAGGTTTTTTTTCAATTAGAGGTTGTTTGTTTTGGGGAGAGGGGTTGATTGTTTTTCTGAGAAAGTCTATTGTATACTGGTCACAATTTCTTGTGCAATCAAGACTAGCCTAGAACTCTTGCTCAACCTGTCTCTACCTTCCAAGTGCTAGGGATCCATCACATGTCTTTTCTGACAACCATCCTCATGGCTTCATTAACAGGCAGTTTCATGCTCTGTTTTCCTTGATACCATCCTATTCTGAGAATGGACTTACAGAAAGATTACATGGCCAGATGGCCTCAGTGCTCCTGCTGTCTCTGTCTTCTTGGCCCTGGGATTATAGGTGCTCTCTCTGCTGTTTTTGTTTGTTTGTTTAGTTGGTTTTTTTTTTTTTTGACAAAGACACTGGGGATCCAAACCCAGATCTTTACTATTTCCCAGGAAGTGTTTTGAAAACAAAGCCATCTCCCTAGATCTACTTACAATGTATTTTTAAAATGGGTTTTACTTCCTCTCTCCAGCCTCCTAAGTATTAATTTCTGAAGAATAGAAATGTATGAATTGAATTTTGGCATATTGTGAAAACCAACAGATTGACTTAATAACTTGAATTTCAACATATTTATAATCTTCCATGCTAATGGATATAAGAAGAGTTTATATCTGATTTTGTTTTTGTAAAACAAAGTGTTTGTGAGATGCCTCAAATCCAGAGGCTCCCTGGATCTAAATTTCTTTAGCACCAGCTTGCAGGAGCCAACCTTTAAATTCCTGAGTAGCTTGGAAGCTAGTTGTGAGGCAGAGATGTCTTCTAAACTAAATTATGTTTGTTTACCACAAAAATTGCATCAAATACAAAAGCAACAGATACCGAAATGGATGCCTAGGACAGTGGAAACCAAGCCTGACTACCTCGTGTGAGACTTCACTGGATGGCTAGTAAAATCAGGAAGCCTTTGTATGGACTGGCATGTGTAACACTTGGCTATCATGCAGGCTTTAATAGATATTATGTCAACATTGACACATATGCATGTCTGTTATATACCATACTGGCATTTGGCCTAATCTCATTTAAAGTTGCCACTGACATTTTATTATGTTTGTTTTTCCCCTGGGCATGCCTCATCTTCCTTTTTTCATCTTCCTTACTCTATTTTTTCTTTTAATACACATTTTTCTTGCAATTGGCATTTAGCTGTTACTTATTTTTATAAACCAGTTGGAGATATCCTGACAAAAACTGAGAAAATTTAGCACAGTTCATACTCGCTGTGAAAATCAATGGACTTCTTTCCATGTTCACACCAGAGGTTTGAGTCAATGTGTTTATTTTTAGTTTCCTACATATTCCTTGTTTTTTGCCAAGTTTTTTCCTCTGCTGTATGCTTCAGAAAAGTTTTTCCTGCATAGTTCTAGTATTATTGTTTGTAACTCCCTTTAAAACACACTGGATTAGTATTCTGCACGGAATTCTCAGCGTTGTATTGACTTGATGTGACTTCTTTACTCCATTTTACAAAAGCTAAGAAGTACACTCTTGCTTTTTGGCATTACCAGCAGACTGAGTGGCATCATTCATTCGGTAATAGCTTGAATGCAGGACTTGGTCAGTAATCACTGTCTTCAGTAGTGACACTGCCCATTTCACATTCCTGAAATAGCTAAGCTGGTGAGACATTTACAAGACATCCCAAATACTGCTGTGCCCAGTTGGGAGGTATGTTCTAAAGATCTGTTTTGATAGCTTGATTTCATTAGGCTCTTAATCATCTCTTTCTTCCTTCTTAAAAAAATCACGTAGGGATATATGTGTGTGTGTGTGTGTGTGTGTGTGTGTGTGTGTGTGTGTGTGTGTGTGTGTGCTGGAGTATGTGTGCATGTGTACATGCGTGTGTGCATGCATTTGTGTGTGTTTGTGCATGCCTGTGTATGAGCATGGACACATATATATGTGTATGTGTCCCCAGAACTCCTATGAAGGTCAGAAGACAGCCATGTATGTGGGCGTTTAACTTCTTGTTTGCAGATCTCTTGCTATTCACTGTTGGATAAACCAGAGTGCATAGCCAGAGCTTCTGTGGCTTCTCCTGTCTCTGTCTCTCATCCCTTTGTCTGAGTGCTGGGTTTACACACTTGCACAATTGTATTCAGCTTTTGCAAGGAAATTTAAATTCATTATTTTACCGCTGTGCAGCAAGTATTTTTACCTATCGAGCCAGATCTCCTCAGCTCAACCTTCGTGTTTATTTTCTTTCTTGTGGATACATATCTACTGCAGAAGATGCTCTGAAATTTCATAAATGAAGTAGAACTCTGGCTACCTGGGTAGCAGTTTACAAAGAGCTCAACTGAAAAAGACAAGCTTATTTTAATCTGTCTGAATGGTTCCAGTGTAGAGTGTATCTACTTTTGGAATCTTACCCAAAACACATACTTTTAGAGAAAAGCAAATTATATCCAATACAGTTGCTCCTGGCAATATTTAAATTAGGACTCAGCCAAACTGCATCTCTCTGCTCTTGCGGCATATTTTCCTCATCTCTTCTCAGTGTAGTAGAAAGTCTAAGATCCATGGCTATCATATTGTATTTATTTATTTAGTTAGTTTTAGCAGTGCACATGAGATTTAATAGCACTGATGACTGATGTATTGGGGAGATTTAAAAATATTATGAAATTACTTTTAATTTCATCTATGAAAAACTATAAGCACATATAGAAAATGTCCCTTAGATGATTCAAAACACAATGGAAAATACATAACTTTAAATCATTGTTCCTTGACACCATTCATTACATTAGCCATATCTGATAGTCAAAAAGAACATCCAGCTTCCTGTTGTTCTTCTACCTCTTCACAGTTAAGGGACAACTGGAATGGTCCTGTTTTATGCTTAGTTCTAAGTTGACTTCCCATGATTCTATCCTGCCTGTGATTATCCTGCCTATCCTTCCCATGATTCTATCATCCATAGATCCATAATTTGCTTTTAAGCAACAAAACTCATTGGAAGTTTAGAGAAATCACTTGTACTTCCATCACTTATTACATGACAGTGAAGAAAATGTAGCAATGAAAGATTATTAACTTCTGTCTTAATTATCCTTTTATTGCTGTCAAGACACCAAGATCAAGACACTGAATAAAGAAAGAGTGTATTGGGGTTTGCAGTTTCATAGGGTGAATTCATGGCCATTGTTGTGGGGAGCATGGCAGTGGCAGGCAGACATAGCACTTGAGACCCTGAGAGYTTATGACTTGACTCATAAGCACGAGGCAGAAAGAGAGTACTGGAAATGATAGGAACATTTTAAAAATTCAAAGTCTGTCCATAGTGACACTACTCTTTCAACAAGGCCATACCTCCTAATCCTTACCAAATAGTTCCACAACTGAGAGCTGAGGAATTCAGATTTACTAGCTTATGAGGTTCATTCTTGTTCAAACCGCCCAAGCTCCCTGGATAAGTTTACGGTAATTATAAAGATAGATAATGGGTTTCAACTAATCAGGTGATGCTTTTTTAAAAAGTATTATAGACTCACTTCTGGGCATATACCCAAAAGATGCTCCACCATTCCACAAGGACACTTGTTCATAGCAACTTATTCATAATAATCAGAAATGGGAAACAGCCTAGATGCTCCTCAGGCAAAGAATAGATATAGGAAATGTGGCTCATTTATGTAACAGAATAATACTCAGCTTTTTAAAAGATTTATTTTATTTATATGAGTATACTGTAGCTGTCTTCAGACACCTCAGAAAGAGGGCATCAGATCCCATTACAAATTCGGATGGCTGAGAAGCACCTTAAGAAATGTTCAACATCATTAGTCATTAGGGAAATGCAAATCAAAACAACCCTGAGATTTCACCTCACACCAGTCAGAABGGCTAAGATTAAAMACTCAGRAGACAGCAGGTGTTGGCAAGGATGTGGAGAAAGAGGAACACTCCTCCACTGCTGGTGGGATTGCAAGATGGTATAACCACTATGGAAATCAGTCTGGCGGTTCCTCAGAAAATTGGGCATGACATTTCCAGAGGACCCTGCCATACCACTCTTGGACATATACCCAGAGGATTCCCCTGCATGCAACAAGGATCAGATATAGGGAGACCTGGGGAGAGAGGTCCCTGAGAAATCAGCAGGAATGACCKTATCTCTCAGACCTGCCAGAGACCTGGAATGGGGAAAATGCTAGGATCTTAGAAATATCCTCATCCCTGCTGATTTTGTGGGTTTGTACACAACTGTTTTACAACTGTACATAATAAAGTGATTCTACTTTTGAAATTAGTATTCAAACTAGTTACTCGCACAAGAATTTTGCATAGAAAGCAGTTCAAGACTATGCATAATCTTTACATTCTCCTAAGGGTTAAAATACAGTCTAATGATCTTTTATAGACATGTCAATTACCCTCATGCATGTCTTTTTTCATGTGGTAAGACATGTTAGTGACTGTATGGTAGAATTTAATTGGTGTAAAATTCTTTTATCTTTAAAATAAGATTCCTGTCTTTAAAATCAACATGAGCTCTGTTTGATACTTCTTTCAGTAATCTTGAACTATAAAGGGATTTCTTCAAATATGCAAATTTTTATAAKTCTGCCTAATCAGACCAGTGTATATTCAATAAATTTGATATACAAATATTTGGAATCCCTTCTGCATGTAGAATGAGGTTTTTACACTATTGAGKAATGTAGTTGTCAAATAAAATAACATTGTTATAATTAGCAGAAGTGCTTCAATGAACCTAGCTCTATTTTCATTGAGTATAGAGAAACTTTCCCTTTATGTGTGTCAATCCTAGACACAAGTGATTGCTATACTTTGGAGATTATACAGCTAGTTTTGGTTTCACAGGTGCATACTGAGATTTAGAATCACCTCTTGCAGTCTATTATTGATAGAGTCTTTGATCTCTAAATGTTGGAGATTGTGCAGGAATGTGATAAAACAGAGACTTTGGGAATGCATTAAAGGTGAGTTTACATGGGAGAAGATATAGTTTTGGGTTGAATGCTAGGATGCAGTGTACTCACCACAGCACACCTGGTGGTGGCTCTGTTCTCAATACTACATTTTTGGGGAATGAGATCTAATGATAGGTGATTTTGCTTAGAGGTTCTTCCCTCATTAACATGCTAATCCACTTACATAGTGTGGGCTTCAGGTGGGAGAAGTCATTACCATATAAAGAAAAATATCTAGACCACACTTACTCTCTCTTTCTCTCACTGTCATGGATTACACAACAAGATGACCTTAATGAGAATCTGGTTCCCTCATCAGTAGCTGCCCACTATCCAGAGCCAATACATTTCAAGTTCATAGTAAATTCCAGAGTCATACTCTGTAGGACACAAACAAAAATGATGAAACCAACCTGCCTCTGTAAATTGTTCCTCATCTAAAACTTCCTTAAAGAAAAACTTACCCAGAGTTCCATCTGGTTTCAGCAGAATCATATCAAAATTACCAAGAAAGAAAAGCAAGATCAGATATGAGTACAGGCAGGCACTTTGCATCTCTTTAATTACAAATAGGAAATATTCATGATGAATTTGCTTATGCTATTTACTTTGTGATTATTAGCCAGTTGCCACACTCCTGTTTCTGACTCAGTAGTGACTATTTATGAGGATCTTTATCCAACTCTCAAGTCCTTCTTTGAAACAGCCCTCTCTTTGCCATACTGTATAGCTTTACCTTAGAAATTATGACATGCATACAGAACACCTAAGAATTTAGCACATTTATGCTCATAGCTGACTTGATATGAAATAAGGACTTTGTCCACATGAGCAAATTTAATCCATTCTCTAGGATATTAGAACTTGAGAGAAAAAGAAAAAAAATTTACCTACACAAAAATTTTTTTCAGCCGTCATTCGTTTGATCATTGTGATTTATGAAAAATTGGTGGGAAAATAATAAAGCAAATATCAAGGACAGAGGAAACCAATGGGAAGAAGAAAAAATGATGGAAGCATTTATTATTGAAGGAGTTGTTAGACTTTTGGTTTTGTTTTTTAATTGTCATGTGTTTCAAGTGACAAAAGTGTTTCTATGTTCCCATCCACCAATATGTTGGGTTTCTTGTCACTTGGCATAAGTGGAATGCTGATTAAGAAGCTGGTTGAAAAGTCACAAATAAATGGACATACATAGTTTATAGGCCTTTTCTTCATTATGCCTCCTAAGTTTACAAATTTGATGATATTTTGGTATTCCTTAACTTTCATTTAAAAGTACTCTGTAGCTATCAAGAGTTGGTCTGATAATCAGTAAAGCTAAACAGATAAAGCGGGAGAAAAATTATTAAGAGGTAGAGAGTCAGGCTCTCCTCAACACAGAGGCAATAGGATTCATTTCCTGGTACAACTTTTTATGTCAGTGATGTGGTAGTGAGGATTCATTGTCAAGTTGACATTGTCTAGAATCCCTGAAGGAATAGAAAGGCCATTGGGTAACTCTGTGAGGAATTATTGAGACTGAGTTATTTGATGTGAGCAGAGCCACTTTAAATGTGGGTGGCACTTTCCCATGGTGCTCTGGGCTGAACAAAAAGAAGGAAGCAATCTGAGCATCAGCTCTTTCTGTCTCTGTCTCTGTCTCTGTCTCTGTCTCTGTCTCTGTCTCTNTCTCTCTCTCTCTCTCTCTCTCTCTCTCTCTCTCTCTCCTTCTTTTCTTCATGACCCCGGGTACAATGGGAACAGCTGACTCAATTTCCTATGAACACAATTCCCCCAATATAACAGACATTATCCCCAAAACTATGAGACTAAATAAAACCCTCCTTCCTCAAAATGTCTTTTCCAGGTATTTTATCACAGCAAAAACCATACATAACTAATACAGTAATCTTACTCTTTTATTCCTTTTTAAAATGTATTCTTATGTTCCCCAGCCTTGCCTCAAACTCACTGTTTTCCTAGTTCAGAATCTGAGAGGTTGGAACCATATAGGTCTTGTGTCATCATACCTAGTTAGAGAACTGTTTCCAAAAGATTGAACTAAGTGAAAATTTTTGCAAAAATATATTCTCCAATTGCCTTTTAATTTTTTGTGCCTGTAAGTCACAGAAGATAGCATTTCAGTTTTGTGTATCCTTTCCATCAGACATCCAATAGTCACACAATAAATGTTTGTTGAAATGAGAGGAAGGACACAAGCCATGTGGTTGCGAAAAGTGGAGTTTGTGATGAAAGTCACACTTTAGAATCACACTCCTGTCTGATGCCTAAAACCCTTTAAAATATTGATAAAATAAAAATTCAGTGCTAATTGGAATTCTCTATTTTGACTGTCAGTTCTCTTATTTAAAACATTAGAAGTGGCACCATGTATAATTGACTGGGTAACAGTGCAAACCATTCTGAAGTGTTATGAATATGCTTATGCAAGCGCAGAGCTGGGGCTGGGGCTGGATGAGAAGGCTTTCAATTTTGTGGTTTACGATCATAGTCTGCAATGTGCCTATGGGCCTGACCGCTAGTCACCAAGAAGCTTTGAGGATTTTTGATGATATGGAACCATCAGTGGGGAGAGATCAAAGGGTGGAATTTCCAGTGCTGGCTCATGCATTTTAAAGGCAGATGCACCTTAAAGAATTTCAAGGACTAGGATGGAAACGATTGGAATCCATGGGAGGCATCATTGTCATCTATTTCAAGATGGTGAGGAACCAAACTGACTTTCTCATCCATGTTAACAGGAAAAAGAAATCAGGATTCTGCACTCTAGCATCTAAGACACTTAAAGCTAACTGAGGGACCATTGCTCAATCCAAGAAGGCAACAATATTTAACAAACTTGTGATATAATTTATGACATTCAGTGTATGTTGATTTATCGGAAGACATGATACTTCCGGAGGACCCAGCCATACCACTCCTGGGCATATATCCAGAAGACTCCCCAGCATGCAATAAGGATACATGCTCCACAATGTTCATAGCACCCTTATTTATAATAGCCAGAAACTGGAAAGAACCCAGGTGTCCCTCAACAGAA
>BDUI01013892.1:21607-51217 GCA_002335545.1 Apodemus speciosus | reverse complement strand
CYYYYCMTMAGCACAGTCTTATGGGGAGTGAGGTAAACCTGACTGGTTAGCTTTGAAGCTCTGACGAAACTATGTTAGGATGTAATGACTTACTATAGAGGAGCTAATAGGTAAATCAGTCAAGAGGACAGATTCATAGCATTCAGTCTTCTTGCTTCTTAGCATGGGGTGGAATTAAGAGAATAAGAAGACGTCAAGACAACAGCACACGGAGTCCCTTTCTGTCTCCTGGAGATAAGGGGACAATCTCCTCGGACCCGTTTGATGGTTTGTGTTAACAGAAGGTCCCAGTCTAGAGACTCTGAGGTGGGAGCTAATACATAAATCCGTGGGAAGCGAGTAGACAGATCATTTTTCTCATTATTTATTTATTCATTCATTTATTCATTCATTCATTCACTTTACATCCCAGTATCAGCCCCCCTCCTCCCATTTCTCCCCCCCTTTCTCCTCTGAGAAGGGGGAGGCCCCCTCCTCCCATAACACGTCAAGTCCTGCGGGACTAGGCATATCCTCTCGCACCAAGGCAGGACAAGGTGGTGCATTTAAGGGAACAGGATCCACAGGTAGGCAGGTCATATTTGAACACTTGACAATAAGCTTAAATAGTGGGTTTAACTATATGCAAAGATCTCTTTAATTTTAAAAATACTACTACTTACAGCAGTAGACACACCGATAAAAGTCTCACTAGCGTGGCTGCTTACACAGGAACTGAACAAAGAAAAATCATAATAAAAGTGTTAATATGGACGGGGAAAGTCCAGGAGGCTCAACCCCTCATGAAGAAGTACAGGCAATAAGGAATTCGAGTGCAGGAGAAATCTCTTCCCCAGGGAAGAGCACACAATTGATTATCCAATACCAAATGGTCAGCCTTGAAAATGTCCATACAAGTAACATGCAGATTGGGCAGGTTGTATTTATGTATTTAGGGATATGTGTGTATTTATGTAACAACAATTAATAGACAAAGAGGCCATGAATTTAGAAGAGAGCAGGGAGGGCTGTGGAAGGATTTGGAGGAAGGAAAGCGAATAGGAAATGATGAAATTATAACCCCAAAAATAAAAGCTTCAAGGCAAAAGCAGTTGTTTTAATTATATTTACTTATGATGTGTGTGGGGTGCCTGTGCCACAGCACATGTGTTGTGTCAGGACGACCTGTAGAAGTCATTTTCATTCTTTCACCATGTGGGTCCTGGGGCCTAAACTCAGGTTGCCAGGCATAGTGACAAGTTTTTTCAGCTTGTGAGCCACGAGCCCTCAAAGAAGAATTTTTAGGTAGTTAGAATGTATTTGGAATAGAAAAGTGGATAATAAGTGACATGCCCAGATAATTTTCTGAATTGTTATGCTTATTCTGACTATTTTCTTACTTGTTTGTAGTTTTGGCCTTTGCTCTTGCGGATACCAAGAAAATTATTTTGTGTGATGTGGAAAAGCCTGAAAGCTTACACTCTTTCTCTGTGGAGGCTCCGGTGTCTTGTATGCATTGGATGGAAGTGACTGTGGAAAGCAGGTAGAGTACCCCAGGCTGTGGGTGTGTGGGGACGGGGACAGGACGGGGATGGCATTGGGGGTGATGACAGTGGATGGATTCAGGATGACTGGAGGCGTTTCCAGAGCTCGTTCCCCATGCTATTTCTCAGACATGTCCTTGCTGTGTGGCTAGTCCACTCTCAAACTTGAGACCTTCCTGCCTCGCAGCCTCCCACGTGTTGTGTGGCTTGGAGACATACAGAGGTACTTCCAGCTAAAATTGTCATTGTTTAGGATGGAGGTGAGTGCTGGTGCAGTGTGTATGCACTGCAGTTTGTAGTCTGAATTATAAATGCGAGATGGTTGTGGCTTTTTATTGTTTTGTGTGTGTGTGCTCTGTTTTGTGAGGAGCTTCGGCCTATGTCAATGGATATTCTTAGGGCATGAGCATTGCTCAGCAGAGCAGACAGCCTGGCAGTTCCTTCCGTTTACTTGGCTGGTGTCTTTTCCTTGTTGTTTTGGAACAGTTTTTCCTTAGTATGTGTAGACTAGTATTGCTTGAGTTACAGTGAGGAATGTCACCCGTGACACTGGCTCTCGTGGGAGACAAAGGGTTTTGAAAATGTTTTTTTTCCCCAATAGTGTTGTCTTCCTGATTTTCACTAAATTACTATCAAATGAAGTTATAAATCATGAATTTTAATGGACAGCTTTCTTAAGTGGGACCTAAAAAAAAAAAAAAAAAAAAAAAARAMRACAAGGCTTTAGCCTGAGGTTTGAAGTTCATTATGGAGAAACCAACGTGATTAGCACGTCTTCAAATAAGCGAGGATTACAAATAGCTATGATCTTCTAGAAACAAAGTGTGTCTTGTGATGTGTGTCCTAGCCCAGGTCCCTGCTTCTCAGCCAGTGCGTTTCTAAAGGCTTAGGGACGAACATGCCAGGGATGCTGTAGGCTCTCAGGCCAGCACTGTGTGAAAAGCAGGATTTCCAGGTGGCTGCTTTTTCACTTTCTCAGCCATTTATTTCCAGCTGTATTTGGGAGTGGAATTGAGAAAGAAAAGGCAATAAAGATATTTCTGATCCACACATGGTGGTACACACCTATAATCCCAGCTGTCAAGACTACATTAGGAAGCTGGAAAGATGGCTCAGCGGTTCAGAGCGTTTGCTGCTCTTGCAGGGGATCTGAGTTTGGTTCCCAGCACCCACATGATAGCTCACAACCATCCAACTCTAATTCCAGGGATCTGATGTCCTCTTCCGAACTCCTCAGGCACTATGCACACGTTTTATACATAGATTCATGCAGGCAGAACATGGATACACACAAACCCAAAAGAATGAAAAATTACAGAGTATTTCTGGATTAATGGTATAGTTTCATATACCTGCCAGACTGCTATATCCCCAAGTCTGCATGAGTCATAGAACCAGTCATTAAATGATACAATAATCTCAGTTGTTTTAAATTACTCTTAGTACTTTGTTTTCTGTGATTTCTTAGATTAGAATTCAGAAATTATAAGTTCTCAGTCTACCTGAATATTGAATACATATAAATATATTTCATATACTGACAAAAACATTTATTAATATTTCTCAATATGTAAAGTGAGTAGGCCAGTTTGTCATTTTGTTTTGAAACAAAACAAGAAAACCAAAACATGCATACAAATAAGGTGGGTGTCCCAGCCCATTCTGTTCTTATATGGGGTTGTTAACAGTGTTTGTTTTACAGGGTAACATTTTTTTTTACGTGTATTTATGTGGTTATACAACTAAGAATCTCTTTTAATTGCGTTTTTAATGGAAAGAGAAGTAGAATTTTTGCTGTTGTGTAATGCTTGGCTCCCGTTTTCTTTTAGTGTTTTAACATCGTTTTATAATGCTGAGGACGAGTCCAATCTTCTCCTGCCCAAACTGCCCACATTGCCAAAGAAGTATGTATCGGTGTTAAGTCTTTGAAACGAGCCTTGCCAATTTCTCTTCTGCTTTTAACATAGTACCAGTGTACTATGGTTTCTCACAAGTATATCTTTTCTGTTTTCTCCTAGTTACAACAGCACCTCAAAAATATTTAGGTAAGTATACCTTTCTTATTTTTGAACAAGGTGGTCTTTTATTATTTTAAAGTTAATATTGAAGAATGACCCAATTTTTGTTTTTATTTTAGTGAAGAAAATTCTGATGAAATTATTAAGCTCTTGGGAGATGTCAGGTAAATCCTACAGATATCTTATTTGATTTCTCAAAGATAATATTTTGTATCTGAGGTGGTTTCCAGAACTGAATAGTTACTCTTCACCATGTTGCTTCCCTGTTGGCATTGAAATCTCTGAACAGCATACAGACGGCAGGGTCTACTGTGTGGCCATGTGACCATTGATTTTTCTTTTTTTCTTTTTTGGTTTTTTGAGACAGGGTTTCTCTGTGTAGCTCTGGCTGTCCTAGAACTTACTCTGTACCCTGGCTTGCCTCAAACACAGAAATCTGCCTGCCTCTGCCTCCCAAGTGCTGGGCTTAAAGGCATGCACCATCACTACCCAGTTGATTTTTCTAAATTTTAGTAATATTATAGTGGATAGATGTACTAGAGTTACTAGATCTAATTTAAAATTTCTAAATTATTAAAGCCTATTTAATGTAATTTTTATCACCTTCATGACAGAACTGATGACACTTTGTGTTAGCTGGTAAAAGGATCATTTTGTCATTGATTGTGCGTAAATACAGTTGATGCCATATAATTTCATTGTAAACAGAAATTTTTTAGGCTCTTGGAAGTCTTATTCTTTTGGGAAAAAAAAAATGTAACAGGCCTTAGGAGTAGTGGACTTGCTGCATTCACATCTGTGTGCAGTGCAGCTATAACATAGATTAAGAGTCCTGCCTTGGTTTAAGAATGTAGCCCACTCTGCTGGTGTGGGGCCTCAGTTTGTTGCATTGTTCTCAATTAGGCTGAACATCCTTGTCCTTGGAGGAAGCTCTGGATTTATTGAACTTTATGCTTATGGGATGTTCAAAATTGCCCGAGTAACAGGGGTAAGTTCTTTAAAATTTTCTGTTTCTATTAGGAAATAGCAGCTGATTACTTACAGAACAAGATGAGAGCAAGTTGAATTTGTGTTGTTGATGTTTTCCATGAATTCATGTTGAAATGATCAGAGGTTAATTTTAGTAACTTAGAATTTAGTATTACTTTGTTTTCAGCAGTCAGGAGCTATTGGTGGAATTAGTCAAGTTCTTTTCCTTTTACAGAATGATTGCCATGGGCCATTTGATTAAGATTTACTGTTTTTTAAAGCCTGCAGTAGGCAAGAGTTGAAGTGGGTGATTGGCATGTGAAAGCAGTTACAAAAGCAGCCCTAAGCTCAAGTCTCCCAGTGCCGTAGCTCTGTAACTCATGGAGGGAGAAAATATCTCGCATTCCATGGAATATGTTGGTTCATCAGTATTTGGTGTGGGTCCCTTCATGGGAGGAGGACAGACATAGGGTATTGGTGTATTCTTGGACCCTTCCATGGTAAGTCGGGAATCAGGGTTGTGCATTTCTACTTTTTCAAGTTCTGTGTGAATGTTTGCTTCCATTGTTGGAAGCAGATGCAGCCTGTCAGTAATAGCCAATGTATCTGGCATGGTGATGACTGTTTTGCAGATTGCCGGAACTTGTATTGCTCTGTGTTTATCAAGTGATTTGAAGTCATTATCAGTGGTCACAGAGGTTTCCAGTGGTGGCGAATCAGAGGTTTCATATTTTCAGGTGAGTAGTATAACTATTCCAGCGGCAGGCACATGATTTACAGAGCTTTCCCTGGTGCTAGGGATCTGCGATTGAGCTGTGCCTGCCCCTTATGGGCTTTAATTACTCATATCACTGAGTGTAACAAGTAAAACATGAAGGTCTCCTTGGGGTTTCTAAATCTTGTATATTGAGTGTTGTTATAGTGAATGCTATTTCTTGTACACTACAATTTAGTTTTCATAATTAAGACTGTTTCGATAGTCTGTGTGACCTTACAGCTTAGCTCTTTACTGAGGTTTGTTATGTTTTTTTTTTCTTTAGGATTTTGTCTCTCTTAGTAATGAAAGCTTATATTTATTAGTCACTTAATGTGACAAGTACTTCAAACATAGCAATATAACGGATAGGTGGTGCTGTGTTCTAGTTTGTAGATAAGACTTTGGGCACAAGAGGAATTGTAGAGCTCACTTTGTGTCGTCACAGAATTGGAAAGTCATGCTAGGCTTTCTGGTTCTGCTGTGTTCTCAGCACACTGCCACATGGATTAAATGATACTCAGAATAGGAACAATCTTTCTTAAACTGTGGCTTGTGTTATAGACTAGGATACTGCCTGGGCTTCTATATTTATATTATAGCTTTGCTTTGTTAGGAAATCTTTCCAAGTATTTCTTCTGCACTGTCCCAGTGTTTTAGCTTAAGTATGTCTGAACTCTCAGAAGGAAGACCTAGAGAGTGTGTGGTATGGTGTTCGCACAGGCTATGAGAGCATCAGAGAGCCCCAGACATCAGGCTCACAGGGCCATTTGCATTGGCTCTTTGTTGTGAGACTGAGAACCTGTTGATTAACAAGTTTGCATCTGCGCTTTAGTAAAGTGATTTTCTTTTTTCTGTGAGGTTTGTGAAAATTTTGTTTTTTGTTGTAGTTTTGAGTTAGGTCTCATAAAATGTAGCCTTGCCTCCAACTCATTGCACATAGCTGAAGATGACCTTGCAGTCCTCCTCCTCCTCCTCCTGCTCCTCTTCTTTTCCTCCTCTTCCTCCTCCTGCCTGTACCTTCCAAATGCCATGATTACAGATTTGTACCAAGCCCAGACACAATGGATAATGACAGTCTCATTGAAATATGACTCATACAACTGATAGTCAGGTGTTAATCTGTAGCCTTTACTTCTTTTTACTTGCACTAAGTTTTTACATTAATCTGTGGTTGTTTTTAAATGTTGCCATAATGGTGCTATAGGTTACTGCATCTGTAGCTACCAGGAAGGGAGGGATGACTCAGAGTTGTGCCCCGCTGGAAATCCTGAGGTTCACCCACTGGTTTCCAGACTCCAGGGGCAGAGCTCTGAGTTTTTCTGGCATGTATTCAAGCTAAGGGCTTGTTTTTGAGCTGGATGTGAATAATTTTCAAAAGAAGCAAATACACCTGTGAGTCATTTTACTTTTGTTTTATTTTGTAGCTTGAAACCAATCTGCTATATTCCTTCTTACCTGAAGTAACTCGAATGGCTAGGAAGTTTACTCACCTTTCAGCTCTCTTACAGGTATGCATCCATAACCTGCTTTATGTTAGCCCTTTACTGGAAGCTTCTGACTTTCCATAAAGGAAAACCATCGAAAGTTCATGTTGTAAAGCTACCTCCAATAGGAGTGCTATAAATTAATCTTCTTATAATATTTATTAAAGTGAATACAAAAATTTAATTGAGAATCTCCTGTCCAGCCCTGCTAACTGCCTCAAAAAAAAAAAAAAATCCTGTAAACCTCCTAAACTATTCATAATGAGAATGTAACTTAAAAATAAAATTATCTTCATGCGCCGGAGAGATGGCTCAGCATTTAAGAGAACTGACTACTCTTCCAGAGTGAGTTCAATTCCCAGCAACCACATGGTGCCTCACGACCATTTTCATTGGGATCCGATATACTCTTGTGGTATGTCTGAAGGTAGTGGCCATGTTCTCACATACATAAAATGAACAAGCAAATCTTTAAAGAAAAAATGAATTTTTATATAACTCAGCTTTTTTCATAATAGATCCATTCTGAGTTAGTTCATGGTTCTGTACTGGAGCAGTTTGGGCTAGGCTGACCCAGAAGGTTCTATTGATCTGTGCCTGGAGTAACTCACCTTAAAGAAGCTCGTCACTCAAACAGCTCTGTGCCCCAAGGCTAGAATGGCTGTCTCTGCCGCACACCCTCATGCTCTAGCCTGCCCGCCCACCCATGCTCCTTCTCGTGGTGGCTGCAGGTTCCCGACTGCAGCGAAGGGTGCAGAGACGGAGGCCTTAAGCTCAGGYTGCTACTCCTGCTGTGTTCTGCTAGAGCAAGACCTGGGCCAGGCTGGATTGTTGTTCCTGACTGAGCGCCTGCAAAGAAGTACTGATCTTTTGTTTGCTTTACTACAGTCTTGATTTTGCTTGATGTTCAAGATTTCTTGAGGTTTGTGTTTTCTTAGGTGCCCTGTCTGACAGTTGAGCACCTAAACAAAGCAGCACTGTGACAGTGTGTGCAAAATATAAAACAGCGCCGTTCTCCTGAGTACACACTTGGGAACATGTTACTGTAAATTTGTAAGAATCACTTACAAATAATTTAGTTTCTTAATTAAGTGATTACCAAAGCTTTGTCATGTTTTTCTTTTTTCCTATAGCTTTATTGAGTTAGAAGAATAATTGAAAGTAAATTCTGCCAAAGAAGAATGCAATAGCATGTTGTTTTGGTGTTTTTTACTGTACTTTTCTTTTTGTTAATAGTATATAAATTTGTCACTGACATGTATGTGTGAAGCATGGGAAGAAATTCTGATGCAGATGGACTCCCGTCTCACCAAGTTTGTACAGGTACTGTACTGATGACTGAACTTTCTGTGGAGGCACTGAGCACATTCTGCCTGTGCTTTATGAGACATATAAGGGCAGAGTGGCTCACTCTATAATCCCAACACTGGAAAAGACAAGACAGGAAGTGTGCCGAGTTCAAGGTCGAGGGCTACAGAGTGAGACCTTGTCTCAAAGAAAAGGTGGCGGGCTGGAGACATGCCTGAGTAGTTAGGAGCATTTGCTGCCCTTGTGGAGGGCCCGAGGATGGATTGGTTGGCTCACATCCAACTGTAATTCCAGGTTTAGAGGGATCTGATGCCTTTAGCCTTTGTGGATACATATATTGTGTGTTCATGCAGGTGCGCGCGCGCGCGCACACACACACACATTAAAATAAAATCTTAAAAGAAAAAATTAGTTTGATTTGCAAAATGCTAAGATCTTTATTTTAGATGGTTCAGTACAACCTTAGTTTTGGGGGTGGGCTGCGAAAAGAATATATTAGTCAGTTTGTAGTAACTGACTAATATATTAGTCAGTTGTAGTAACAGTACTGTGGCTTGTAATATATCAAGAAGAAAATTGTTTTTAACTCTTAGTTTTAGGTTTTGACAGTTCAGGGTCATGTAGCATCATTTGTTTTCCATATATCAAGGAGGGTTCCTGCCAGGTGGCGTCATGGCAAGAGCATGTCTAATGGGGTCACCCTGACGCAGAAAGCCAGGCGCTGTGGTTGGGTGGTCTCTTCCAAACAATCACTCTCGGAAGAACTGGCCAGCATCCGCAGAGTGTCAACTTCATTTCTTCCCTCCTCAGCCACTTCTTAAAGAGTCTACCATGTCAGTGTCATCACGCTAAAGACAGGCCTTCGGCAGAGACCCTGGGGACAAACCACATCCAAACCAGGCACACTCTTTGTTTCCCCTTGGTACAGCTGGGCGGAGCTGTGCTAAAATTATGTCCCTATTATTTTGAATAAGTATGCTTATACTTATTATAATATAAATATAACAAATATATAAATATACATAATATAAATATATTTATGAATATAAAATATGAATTTTTATTCTGTCTAGGAAAAAACTACAACCACATCAGTGCAGGATGAGTTCATGCACTTACTGCTGTGGGGGAAAGCCAGGTGAGTGCATGGAGGTGACCTCAATTTGTCTTTCTTTTCTCTCTTCTCTTGACAGTAACTTCCTGTATAAAGATAAAATAAAATTCTGGTAGAAGACCTCTCCCCCCAAAAACGTATGTGAGTTTTTGGGATTTCCTATGAACCTTTTATATAAATGTAATTATTTTGTATGTATATATAAGATGTATGTATGTATATTGAATGTATAAAAGTTCCAGAACTTTTATGTAGCCAAGATAATCTTTTTCTCCTGGCACCTTGGGTAAATAACTACCCAGGGTACTAATTTATATTCCCTTCTTGATGTTTAGAAGTGTATAGACCATTTATTTCCGTAACATTTCATCTCTTTATGGATAAATACAGTCCTCATTTGGCTGGTGCTATTTCTTCATGTTTATTTTGTTCCAAAATCCTGTTTGTACTTTCAAATTTAGGTTTTAAATGGCACATTCAGAGTTTGAATGGAGAGATTACTAAAATACTTTCTTTTTTGTTGTAGTGCTGAACTTCAGACTCTCCTGATGAACCAGCTAACAGTGAAGGTGCTGTTAAAGTCTATATGTTTAAATGGCTGTGAACACATTTTTAATAGTTTTCTTTTTTGGGAATGACATATAGTATCATAGTTACATGCTAAATGTATTTTCTTCTCTTAATTAGGGCTTAAAAAAGCTTGGCCAGTCTATAGAGTCATCATATTCCAGTATACAAAAATTGGTTATAAGTCACTTACAGAGGTATGGAGGTGATGTGGAATTTTTGATACTGCATTCATACATACATGGCATTGGTCATATTTCTGCTTCCTTCTCTCCACTGTGTGACGTTGTCTTTTCAAGCCTTTTCTAGCTGTGTGCATTGGCATTTTAGGGAACTTGGCATACCCAAGATTGAGTGAGCCAGTGACATTTTTCTTGTGAAAATAGTTTCCTAACTCTTTTAACCAGGCTGGACTTTTTGAGCATTTGGACTTTTTTCTTAACTATAAAATAAGCCACATAGCTCCTCATATTTTACATAGTTTTTTCATTTAATATCGTGGCAGTTTGTTCTTGTCACCGTTGTTTCACACGAGTTAGTTATGTGGCTAGCCCAGTGGTTCTTAGCATTAGGCCAACGCTTGCTCCTGGGTTTTCCAGGTGTCCTGCTGTTTTTGTTCAAAGTAACTTGAGTGAAGCAGTGTGTAAGTGGCTGCTGAGGGTTTGGTTTGCATTTTGACAACTCTTAAGCTGGGTTTTAGAAATACCCACAGTCCTCTGAGCTCCCCAGATACCTTCTGCTTTGGTCTGTTCCATACTGCACTGTGTCTTTACTTCACTTTCCCCACTGAGTGTAGTGTTACATCAAAACTTGCAGTGCCTGTGCTGTGTTCTTCAAGCAAAGCCTTCTCAGGGCCTTGAGCACGCCTGCTTCTGTTCCACCCATGCTAGGTGCCTTTCGGTTTTCCAAGCTTGGTGTTGTGTCTTCCACTCAAGGCTTTTTTTTCCTCTCCCCCACCTTTTTTTTTTTTTTTAAATAAATATCTTCGATTTGTTTGTTCATTTCTTAATGATGCTGGAATGAAATCTAGAGTCTTGGGCATGTTGGGTAAACAAACTCTACTATTGAGTTACATCCCCAGCTCCACCCAGGGACTTACATAACCTTCTTTTCTTTTTTAAACATTCTCATTTTCTCTTTACTTGAGTTCTTCAGCTCTTCGCTCCTTCAGAGAAACCTTCRGCAGTTCCTGGAGTAGATCAGGGTCTTCCATTTCACCTGTGCATTTCCCTTAAGACCCTTAGGGTAGTTAGGAAGATATACTGCATGACTGGTTGTAACTAACTCCCTTATTACACTAAAGGCATCAAGGACCTTACCATTATTTTCCACTGTGTCCCCAGCATCTGGTGTCTGACGTCAAGTCAGAGATTAAAAATATTCGTGAGGACAGGCTAGTGTCATATGCCTTCATTCCCAGCACTCAGGACCTCGAGGCAGGCGGATTTGTGTGAGCCGGAGGCCAGCCTGGTTTGCATCGTTCTAGCCGGTCAGGGCTACGTAGTAAGAGCCTGCCCTTTAAACGGAAGCGTCTCCTGTTAACAGTGTCCATATTGTCAAGTGCCAGGATTAGGACTAGAGGTGCAGCCCAACGGGCATGAGCTTGACAAGCACCACATGTAGTCTGACCATGATGGACAATCTAATCTGGTGGTCTTGTGTTTCCATCTCAGTTGTCATGAGGAGCAAATGATTCTTCTAGTTCTTAGAAATATTTTGGGTAAATAATTCTTTTCTGTGGAAAGATGATTAAGATTTGTTTGATTTTATTTCTGAAATCAGCAAGTGATTGTTGACTACCACCTTGGTGATAGTAATGGTGCTTACTCTGCTCTTGCCAGTGGCTCTGAGTCTTTGCTCTACCATCTGAGTGAACTTAAAGGAATGGCGTCCTGGAGACAGAAGTACGAGCCTCTGGGACTGGACGCTGCAGGCATTGAAGGTACTGCTCGGGCTTCTCCATAGACTGCACCAGGCACAGGTCACTTACTCAACAGGTGACCCTTTTTGTCTGTTTTTCTCTAGATGCTATTACTGCTGTGGGTTCTTTCATCCTCAAAGCAAACGAACTTCTCCAGTAAGTAATGTGCTTCCCAGGAATGTGGATATGAGAATATTTATTTTTTACTTAAATAAGAACCTGATTCTCTTAAGAAAATTTTTAGTCAGAATGTCAGTAGCACAGAGGTCATTTAATGATTTTGGGTGACGAAATTGGGTGGTGATGCCAAATTTTCTGGTCTCTCCATCTTCATTGTCATTCTAGCTCCTGTGTCTCTTCCTGTTTACTTCCTTTATTCTCCTAAAAGCTTATTTTATTTCTTGAACCTACCAGGTTTGTTGTTGTTGTTTTGTCTTGATTTTCCAGAATACTGTTGGCCTTGTCTTACTGCTTTATGTTTGGTGTTGTGATCTGTTGTGTAAGGGACTCTTGTGTTCCCAGGCTGGCCTGAGACTTTCAGCCTTCCAAATGCTGCAATCACAGTGTTCTGTCCTCTCCTCCACCCCGGCCCCTTTAGACTTTGCTGTTTTCTTGCACTGTCTGTCTCTAGCACGCCCTTCCCTGGCTTCTCTTTCTGAAGGTGCTGCAATACCAGTTGAAGGCAGCTAAACTACTTGTCTTTTTCAAGTAAGTAAGTTGCAGCATTGTCATACTGGCTTACAGATGCAGAAACGGAGGCACTGGGCATCTTGAAGTGAGGTTGATCCCTTGGGTAGAAAGCTTTTAGAAAAGGCACAGAGAAACTTCTCGTTTTCATTGTTACTGCAAAAGTTCTTGTTACACTTGGTAACTTGTGAGAAATGTTATAATCTTGTATCAGATGTCTTTATAAAGAAAAGTAAGCTACTGGCTTAGTTTCTGTTGTCATAAAATACCCTGACTTTAAAAAGCAGATTTGAGGGAGAAAGACTTATGTCACAATTCATTGTAACAGAAAAGTCAAAGCAGCAGGAACTTAAAATAGCTAGTTAATCACATCCACATTCAGGAGTAGAGAGAAATGATGCACAAATGCTTTCTACTCGCCGCCCACCCTGTAGGCCTAGGACTCAAACCCTGGGAATGGAGCTGCCCATAGTGGGCTGTGTCTTCCCGCATTAGTTAACACAATCAGGGCAGGGCCCACAGGCCTGTGGAGCCTGTGAGGCTCCCTCGCCAGACTCTCGCTGTGATTCTGTGTTGTGTGTAGTTACGGTTAGCACTAACCGTCACTGATGCTAATTCACTTTGCACAGCTGATGTGCACCACGGTTCTGGGTGAGAGTTGGAAAGCCAGGAAGGAAAGGTCCCAGTGTTACTTGCTTGGGATACTACCTCACAGATATAAGCTCAAGGCGCTCAGAAGTGGTGTCTTTAGGATAAAGACTTACAGTACTAAATCCGGAGGTACGTGTATGCAATGCGCAGAGAAATTCAGTTTCTCAGAGCTTTATTTCAGAATCAAATATAGGCTTAGCATGTCTATTGACATTGAAAGAGGTGACATTATACAATTTTGTATTTTTTGGAGTTAATGATATTTTTTTTAACTGAAATAATGTTGAAAAGTATTTTTTTCTGATTTGTTTCTGACTACTGAAGAAAGACTGTTGTACAGCTTGTAGAAGTCCTTTGACCCAGTTACAGTCTAAGTTACCAGCCTCTTCCTCCCACCCTACACAGAGAGACAGGGTTTCTCTGTGTAGCCCTGGCTGTCCTGGAACTCACTCTGTAGACCAGGCTGGCCTCGAACTCAGAAATCCACCTGCCTCTGCTTCCCAAGTGCTGGGATTACAGGCGTGCGCCACCACGCCCGGCTTATAAGCCTCTTTCTTTTTCTTTTCTTTTCTTTTCTTTTCTTTTCTTTTCTTTTCTTTTTTAATGATTTATTCATTTTATACATGTGAGTACACCATCACTGTCTTCAGACACACCAGAAGAGTATATGGGATCCCATATGGTTGTGAGCCACCATGTGGTTGCTGGGAATTGAACTCAGGACCTCTAGAAGAGCAGTCAGCGCTCTTAATGCTGAGGCATCTCTCCAGCCCCCCTCTCTTTCTTTCCTTTCCTTTTTTTTTTTTAAGAACCAGTTTGATTTTTAAAAAATACTTTTAACATATTTTAAAAAATATTTGTAAAATCGGCTTTTCCAATTGCTTAAGTGTCATCCAGACAGGAAAAAATACAATAGTAAGGTGTATTATTTCTCATGACAATTGAGCAATGATATATGAACTGCACATGACAATCTTCTCTCTCTCTCTCTCTTTTTTTTGTTAACCTTTTTAGAGTTATAGATAGTAGTATGAAAAACTTCAAGGCATTTTTTCGGTGGCTGTATGTAGGTAAGTTGAATAATAATATAAATCAGATTTGAAGTCTTTTCCATTTAATTTTGGGGGGGGGGAAAATGTTTTTCTTAGTGAAAAGAAACTTCAAAATGAGAGATTTAGTCTAGTAAAGCACATTTAACCTTTGTAAAGTATCTGTTATAAAAATTGTTTCTAGTGACCTTTACAGATAACATTTAAAATCCTTTTTTTTTCCCCAGCAATGCTGAGAATGACAGAGGACCACGTACTTCCTGAGCTGAACAAGGTAGTGATCAGAGCGTGGCGGCCCCTGCATGTCCCTCCACGCCAGCACACTCGAGACAGTTAGCACTGACAGGTGGTCAGTCTTCCTCTCACTTTTCCCTACAGAGTACTGTAACACGTATGCTTACACAGTGTTTGCATCCTGTTAGGTTTTATAAATAATGTACACATGCAGGAGGCTGTGCTTAGGTCATGTGGCTGCCATCTTGTGTAAAGGACTCTGAAGTACCTGGATTTTGTATATACGGAGGAGTCTCAGGCAGTGTCTATGGGTAACTAGTGACTCCTGCTGTTTCTCTCCTGTGCCGGTGTTTCTGGTTGAACTCAGCATTGCTGGTCTTATGATACTTTTGTGTAGTTACTAGCTGGTCTTGGTTTTTTGTTACTTTTTTAAAGAGCTTTTCGTGTTTTATATCTTTTAAATTCTGATACCACACATTATTATGGCTACCTGTAATATCTGTGTGACGTAAAGTTCTTTGACTTGAGACAAAGTGTCCTTTTAATCTCTAAACTTCCTTAAGTCTTAAATGCTTGTTTATTTTCCTTCAAAAAGAGTAGCTAGGGGAACAGTAGCTCTCAGTTGTCGGGACTGTGCTGGGCTTTACCACCCCACCCCCGTCTGGACTGTGTCTTCTGTAGACAGGAGTCTCGCTGGGAAGCATTCTTAGTGTGATTGTTTTCTTTGTCTCGCTTGGTTATAGATGACTCAGAAGGACATCACATTTGTTGCTGAATTCCTCACTGAACATTTCAATGAGGTAAGAGATTTATATTTCTATAGTTCTGAGAATAATTTTGTTAACTGTCAGTAGTGGTAAAAGGTAATTGCATTTAAATAATTTAGTTGAAGACCTTAGCAATTACTTAAAAAAGAACAAGACAAAACAAACAAACTACTGACCTAATCAGTGTCAGCACTTACATAGAAACGCGGCTGCTTCGCCCTGTGGACGTCTCACAGTCTTTGAGTAGCTGCAGCAACAGCTTTCTTGTAAAATACATATTTTTTGTTTAAATTTAAGATTGCTTTCTTTTTATTTTAAGCTAACTTTACAGCTAACCTGTATTTATCCTGCAGGCTCCAGACCTTTATGATCGGAAAGGAAAATACTTCAATGTTGAAAGAGTTGGTCAGGTATGGACATTAGGTTAAAGTTTTTGATTTTAAGAACTAACTTTTAGACTGAATACTGTTAATTTGAAAGGGAGTTAGGGGTGCATAGGTAGGGCTAGAGAGAGGGACATAGGGATTGGTGGGCGAAAGGGGGAAGGAATAAAATGATATTATTATACTTCACTTAAAAATTTTAAAAACTTAGTATTAATCTATATTACCCAAAGTTTATAAAAATTTAATATTCAAATATGTTACAGGTCTGCCTTTTACTAAGATGACCAAAGATACATGTCACCTAAATATTTGAGTCTTGAACCCTTTTACATTCTAAACAGTTATCGAGAACCCCAAACACTTGAAGTCAAGTGTTAGCTGTCACATGTGGATACTACTGTCAGTGTAAAAAAGTAGTTATTCATTCAGTAATTAAAAATGATCCACTTGTCATTAAGTTTTAATGGAAAATTTCAGAGGCCTGGCATTCCTTCATATGTAAGCAAGTCTCTTTTCTGTCCAGCTGGTAGAAGGCAGTTTAGGCCCCCGCTCCCCTCCGTGTCCAGCTCCTGCTTTGGTGTGCTGGCTTGGTTAGTACAGCAGTGTGATGGTGGCCTCTCAGAGGTTAGTTTTAGTGTGGACTCTGAGATGCTGTCAGTGAGCTCTCTACTGCTTGAATCCTAAATCTGTCCATTTTTCTTACATGGGGAATAATCTTTTATCCATGTGTGGCTTTGTAAGATCTGGTGGGTTTTGTTTGTTTTTTGACAAAGATTGGTTCTGTGAGATTATAGCTCTCTCCCAGGTCTTATTGCAGGTGTGTCCAGAAGGTACACTTGGTTAGTCACTAGCCTGTCAGAGAACTCTGTAATCCTGGGACACTGTCAAACACAGCAGTGGCAGGTGCAGTGTCTTAACTTTTAATTCTTGCTTTAAAGTTTGTTTCCTTATTGAGAAATCTCACAAAGCTTGGACCTGCCTGCAGTCCTCCTGCTGGGATCATAAGTCTGGGCCATCACAGCTAGCTGGAAGTTTAACTGTTATATTGGCATGAAATACCTTGGGCTCAGAGTGACGGGCCCATTTTATGCTCTAGAAAACATCTTCCTAATATCCAAGATGAATAATTACAGTTTTTCCTATAGTCACTTTTTCAAGTAAAAATGTGATCCATATTTTTAAAAGTGTCTTTTCTTGGATAAAACTAAAATACTTGCTTAAGTGCCTCTCCTTAGGGTAACTTACCTATTTGGTATGCCCAAAGGATCATGTGCCTTCTTCCCATTCTGTCACACAGAATGTTAAAGATCTGTACTCAGAGGTTGAGATTTAATAAAATAAATACTTTTAAAGCTCTTTAAAGGCAAATAAAACTATGACTCCATGGTTGGGGGTGGGGGGCGTGCTGTGGCAGGTGCCCTCCTGATCTGGGCACCCACCAGTGCAGATTCCTGATCCCTGGGGTGTCTTGACGACTTGTAGTAAAGCGCAATAACATTCTAAGTAGACAAAAAATGATCTGGTGAGTTTTATTCTTTCTTGAATTGCAATGGTCCACTCTTACTTGTAGTATTTGAAAGATGAAGACGACGACCTTGTGTCACCCCCTAACACAGAAGGAAACCAGTGGTATGACTTCCTCCAAAACAGCACGCACCTGAAAGGTACTCCTGAACCTCCTCGTGGTTAACCGGGGCCAGATCCTTAGTGACCAGTTGACAGTTGAGCTGGGAACCTGCTGAATGTTGTGGCTCTTATGTCCGTTGTCTTTGGAGAGACAGCAGAGTGACAAGTGKGGTGTGGTTCTCTCATGGTGTGTATAAAACACTGTGGGGCTGGGCAGTGGYGGCGCACGCCTGTAATCCCAGCACTTGGGAGGTGGAGGCAGGTGGATTTCTGAGTTCGAGGCCAGCCTGGTCTACAGAGTGAGTTCCAGAACAGCCAGGGCTACACAGAGAAACCCTGTCTTGAAAAATCCAAAAAAACAAAACAAAACAAAACAAAAAACACTATGGGACACCAAGTGGAATGTTTCCTCTCATGACATCAGCCAGTCACAATTCCATCCGAGCGTTTTGATGATCACTTCAGTATGACAGTAAAGACCTCCAGTGAGTGTCAGACGATAAAGGAGTGAGGGCTCAGGGTTCCCACCAGACTGCCCCAAAAGGCCAGGCCACAGTTTGCCTCTGCCTCTCTGCCTCTGCCTGGCAGGCTACAGGGAGTTTCCACACCTTCCTTTTTTTCCACTTAGAAAAACTCAGGTTTCCTAACTTGCTTACTAAAAAATAAATACAGGTCAGCCAAGCAGGGGATGCATGGAGTAGGTATCGAGGAGAAGCCAGAGGTTCTAGGCCCTCCCAGCACTCTGCCACTAGCCGGGAGTCTAGTCTGCAAGTCCCAACATATGGGTTTCTTTAATAGAGATTTCATTCCATAGGTTCCATAATGATTGATTACGTTATTGGCAATTGGTGATTGCACCCCACCTCCACTCCAGTCCCCTCCCATGGTTGGCAGATAGAGGTGGAAAGTCCAGCCCTGTTTGGGGCCTCCAGGAGCCTTCCTGTTACCTTGGGAAATTCCAAGGATTGGAGGAAGTGTTCCAGGAGTGGGACACCAAGATCACATGCCTTTCTCTCAAACCATTCTCTGTTTGGTGCTAAACAGCTGTCTTAGTCAGGGATTCTACTCCTGCACAAACATCGTGACCAAGGAGCAAGTTGGGGAAGGAAGGGTTTATTCATCTCTTACACTTCCACATTGCTGTTCATCACCAAAGGAAGTCAGGACTGGAACTCCAGCAGGTCAGGAAGCAGGCGCTGATGCAGACGCCATGGAGGGATGTTACTTACTGGCTTGCTTCCGCTGGCTTGCTCAGTCTGCTCTCTTATAGAACCCAGGACTACCAGCCCAGGGATGGCACCACCCACAAGGGGCCCTCCCCGCTTGATCACTAATTGAGAAAATGCTCCACAGCTGGATCTCATGGAGGCACTTCCTTAACTGAAGCACCTTTCTCTGTGATAACTCCAGCTTGTGTCAAGTTGACACACAAAGCCAGCCAGTACAGCAGGCTAATGTTTAAAATGCATTTTAGCCAGCACACCAGGTGTAAGGCGTTGTGTAGGGGATCCCCGCAGAGCCATGGAAGAATGGGTTTCAGAGTCAGACTCAGCACTCATGTCTCCAAGACGTCACTGTAATGCCCGGCTGCTGTCTGAGCTTGCTAAGCCTGTTTGTTTAATCTGTAAATTGGAGAATTCAGTGCTTACTTCATACAGTCATTGTAAGCAGCACTGACAACAGAAACAATCTCACAGGGGTTGGGATATAGTTCAATTAAGAACTTCTTTCCTCTTGCAGAAGACCTTATTTTGACCCCCAACACCCACACCAGGGGTTCACAGCTGCCTGTGACTCCAGCTCTGGGGACTCTGTTGCAAGCACCAGCACTCGTGTATAGACACACATGAGGACATAACTGAAAATGAACAAAAAGACAGCACAACAAGAGTTTCACAGAGCAGCAAGGGGGAAACGCTAGTTCTGCAGTACTGTCTACTGATAAAGAAGTAAAAAGATATTTGTGTAGACTAGTTTATTTCTTGTTTCTGTTTTAATGCTATACTCTCAAGGTAACACTGGATGCCCCTTGTCATCATTTCACAGCAAAGAACAGAGCAGGGGGAGCTGTGCTTCATTAAATGCCCGTGTTCCCTTAGAGCAGCACAAGTGCACTGGGGCTTGGGCGAGGCCAGTCGTCCTGAGGCGGGCTGGGCGCTGGAGTGGGTGGTAATGGGATGCAGATGCTGTGGCCATTCTGAATGAGGTATATGAAGGTACCATGATCCCACCATTAGGTACAGGGCTGCTTCTAACAGTGTTTCTCCTAATTATTGCTTTGCTTCTGTTTTTGTTTGAATCCAGAAAGTCCTTTGCTGTTTCCTTATTACCCTCGAAAATCACTGCATTTTGTGAAAAGGCGGATGGAGAACATTATTGATCAGTGTTTGCAAAAGCCAGCGGTAAGTCTGAAAGGAATATGTGTCTTCATGCGGGAAACCCGCAGTATCTTACATAAGTGGCCATAAGATATAACTTTCGTTATTAAAATGATAGTTTCTTATGGTTCATCCTGTTGATTCCTTATGAGGATTTTAAAGAGGGCAGAGAAAGTGTTGGTGTCTTTAAGAATTTGTTCCAAGAAGAACACTTAGTTTTTTGAAGTTTTAGTTCTGGAGCTGTGGTGTCTTGTTTTCACTGCTGAGTGGCAGGTGTGGAGCAGCTAGGGAGAGGTGGGGCCCTCTCTGCCTCGCCGCCAGCTCCTTAAAACTCAGATCGCTCTTCCTTCCCATCCTGTCACTCAGGTTCTTTCCTCAAAGTTTGAGGAGAGGGATGTTTCTTACACAGACTTTAGTAGTGGCACACACATTTTCTGTAGAGCATCTCTTTATGGAAGTGCACTAATTATGTCTTTTCTCTTTCTTTTTTTGTTTCATGTTGGAGGCGGGGTGTGATCAGGGTCATTTCTTATCACTGAACTGATAATTTGTTTTAAATCTTATATAGGATGTAATTGGAAGATCGATGAATCAAGCAATTTGCATTCCATTATATAAAGATGCTAGGAGGTAATTCTCTTTACCCATTGTGTGCTGTAAGTTTAACAATGATTATAACTTTTTTCTCATTTTGTTTTCTTRTTGTTTTAGTATGGACTGTCCACGTAGATTGTTAAAATTCCCATTTCTGTAAGTATTCTTCCCCATCCGTATGAATAATACAGCTGTGTTTTAACCCTGGGCAGCTTCATACCATGTCTTATATTAAATTTTGTTCCTTAGGTGGAATAATAAAACTTCGAATCTTCATTACCTTCTTTTTACTATTTTAGAAGATTCGGCTTATAAAATGTGCATCTTAAGGAGACATACTGATAGTTCCCAGTAAGTATTACTCTGAAGTTTGAATTCAGAGATAAGACTTTATTATTTTTAACAATTAACATACAACTTCTCTTTCATTGTTTTTTATTCTAAAGAATTTGTAAGCCCCTCCTCCCACCCCCGGTGTGTGTGTGTGTGTGTGTGTGTGTGTGTGTCCATGTATGTGCAGAGGCCACGAGAGGGATCCCCTGAAGCTAGAGTTGCAGGCCGTTATAAACTGCCCTGTGTGGGTGTTAGGAGCTGAACTCTGCTCCCCTAGAAGAACAAGTGCTCTTCCTGCTGAGCCGTCTTTTTAGCCTGTTCATGTTTTAGTGACGTGAGCCTCAGGGCTTTACATTTGTCCCTTAACTCTTCTCAGTTGTACTTTTCACGTCGTTAAGGTAATAATACTGATTTAGAAGCTTCTATGATTCCTTCTAGATCAAAATTATGTGTAGATACTGTATGTTGACTTTTTTTTAGGGTCAGAAAAAAGTCTGACAATTGAATCAAGCTTCTGTCTCAAGAACTCATTCAAAGCGGTGTTCTGGGTATATTTTGGAAAGGCTTTTTGTCTTAGGCTAATGATGATTTTCAGTAAGTGGGAGGCTCTGTCCACAAAAACTTACTTTGAAATTTTAAAGAAAAATCAAGTAAACAGTTCCATTAGCATCTCTGTTGTTGTTGTTGTTGTTGTTTTTCAAGACAGGATTTCTCTGTGTAGAACTCTTCGTAGAGATCTGTGCTTCTGCCGCCTCAGTTAGTTCTGGGAGTAGAGGTGTGTGCCGTCACCACAGGCTCTGTCACCATCTTAAATGTGTTAAATCTCACTTTAAAGACAGTTTGGCCTCTCCCATATCCCTAAGTAACTACTTCATTTGTTGTTGTTATTTGTTTGTTAGTTTGTCTTAGATAGGATTTACTATGTAGCTCTGGCTGGTCTAGAACCTACTGTGTAGACTGGGCTGGCCTGGGAATCACATAGATCCACCTGCCTCTGCCTCCTCAGTGCTGCGATTAAAGGCGTGGCAAGTATCTAAGTATGAGATTTTAAACCGAGGTGATTTATCCTGGCATGCTCAGCCTAAATCCCAGCATTCGGTAGCACGAGTGTAAAGTTTTCCAGCTGCCATGTGCATTGTTTCAACTGTCCAGTTTGTTTCATAAAGTCTTCTTTATTCCCTTTTTTTCTTCAAGATCTGTAAGTAATGGACTAATTGGTATTAAATTTGGGAGCTTCACATATGCCACAACTGACAAAATCAGAAGAAGGTAAGTCTTGAGCCTGGACTACATGACAGGCACAGGTCCTGGGGTGGCACAGGTACTCTAGTTATTGGGTAGGAGAGTGTCAGGCTCAGAGATGGTAAGGGCAGAAGCTCTCTCACTTCCAGAGGAGCGGGGCTCTTCACATTTCACCACAGAAGTGGTGCAGACATTACCATCCACGGGAGTTTGTGTGTCTTACGTGCTGTGCTGTCCTGTAATCCTCTTAAGCCAAGGCAGTGCTGTGGTTCAGGAAACATGTCCTGAGTGTCTGAAGCCTTCACTACTGCCTGCTGCTTTGTCCCAGCAGCAGGTGAGGTGGAGGTCAGCTCGTGGGTTCTCTTAGGGTACAGAGGGGCACTAGTAACTAAGCCAGCCCCAGGGCTTTGTGCAGAGCCAGCACTGCGCGCTGGGCTGGCTGGTCCCTTGTCACTCTCTCCTCACCCAGTGGTTTTAGTGATGCTTTGGGGATAGGTCTGTTTTTCACATGTGAAATCTTATTTTCACCTTCAGAGTATGACATGAGGTGTCACTCATGAGATGTTAATAGGCAGGCTAGCCATTGATGTCAGGTTTTAGAGCTGTGAACGAACTTCACAGGTTTGTTGTATTTTTCCCCCTCATGATTATCTATTTTTAAGATTTAATTATATTGGGAAAATTAGTACAGAAGGTACTTTAGTGATCTTTTTAATAGAAATTAATGAGATAATTTGTCTTGCAGAGAATGTCTTAAATTATTTTTTTGGCCTTGTGCCATCGTGAAGCGATCCAGACAGTGTTTTCTTAGTGGTCACGATCATTGTGACTTAATGGGATGTTTCCATTCTAGCTCTTACAGCTGTCTAGATGCCCAGTTTTATGATGATGACACTGTCACAGTCATCCTTAAGGACGCCATGGGACGAGACGGAAGAGACAGGATTTTGGTTCAGTTGCCACTGTCCTTGGTGTATAACAGTGAAGATTCCGACGAGTATGAGTTCACAGGGACTTACTCAACAAGGTGTGTGTCTCTTTAGATTGGCGGGCTCATAGGACAGGAAGCTTTCCTGTGGCCCCGCGCCGCCCTCTCCTTCCCTCTTTTTGACGTTACTGTAGCTGGTCTTGAACTCATGGTCTTCCTGCCTTAGCCTCCCTAGTGCTAGAGCTACCAGTGAGGATCACCATGCAAGCTAACAATTGACTGATTTTTATGTGTTTTTTCTTTGTTTCATTGAGTTTTTTGTTTTGTTTTGAGACAAAGTCTTGCTATATAGACCAGGCTGGTTTTGAACACATGAAGACACATCCTCTCTGGGGATTAAAAGTATGCACTACCATGTTTAGAAACTTTTAATATGAATCAAAGATTCGTACTGTTTTCGGCATGCCATATAATAGGTGTTTTTAGTATAGATAACTATTGAGAGACAGCTGAACGGAAATATTCCTACTTTGTATTTTTGTTTTTTATTTCTATATTGTTGATATACTAGAAATTGAACCCTAGATTTTTCCCACATGCTAAGAAGGTGCTCTACCACGGTGCTATATTCCAGCTTTTTTTCTTTTCCTTTCTTTTTTTTCCTTTTGTTGAGACAGGGTCTCACTGTGTACCTTTGGCTAGCCTGGAATGCTCGAGGTAGACTAGGCTGGCCTTCACTCATAGGACTCTGCCTGCCTCTGCTTCCTGAGTGCTGTTTTTAAAGGCTTGTGCCCCACACCTAGCCTTCCAGCCCTGTTTTTATTGAAGGCAGTTGCCCAGGCTCATCTTGAACTCACTCTGTGGCCTAGTAACGTGTGATCCTCTGGCCTCACGGGTCTCCAGGTGGCCGGGGTCTCAGACCAATGTGCTAGGCTCCGCTCGCAGGCTTGACTTTGTCACTTTGGTTTAACAAGGAAAGAAAAGGGATTCCCAGCAAGGGGGTGGCTTTGTTCCATTTTCAGATGCTCGCTAGCTTTAGTTAGAAGTGGAATTAAATTTAGATCTGTAGTGTTCTCCAGATTCAGGCTTCGCTCTTCATTTTGAGAATATATGCCTGTTCTAAGAGGTGGCTTCAGTTGACACTGACTTTTAGGTAATTTTAAAAAGCACTTTCTTTGAAAGGAAGTCAAACCTTAACTTGCATGACATTCTATGTGTTTGGCATTGCATGTTTTTGGACTCTCTTATCACAGCTGTTCTGTGGTGGCTGCTGGAGTTGTATTAGAATGAGAGTGTGGGCTGAAGAGTCCCTGACACTCCAGGCAGGAGAGCTCCCCTGCTGACTGACTCCTGGTTTTTTCCTGTAGGCTGGACGAGCAGGGCAGCATCATTCCCACACGCACCATGCACTTTGAGAAGCACTGGAGGCTGCTGGAGAGCATGAACGCGCAGTACGTTGCTGGGAACGGCCTTCGAAAAGTGGCCTGTGTGGTGAGTAGGCAGACCAAGCCCCGTGTGGCCGTGCGCCTGCGGGGCTCCCTGGGCTCCCTGGGCTCCCTGGCACATGTCCCACCCTTTCTGTGAGTCATGTTCTGTGTCTGTTCATTGTAAGCATGGAGTAGCCTCAACTGTAGTTTCTTATTCTGACAAAGCTTACTAAATAGGTAAAAATAACTCTGGATTTTGCTAATCTTGTGAATTGTTTTACTTAGAGGTCATTTTACATAAAGTGAACGCTGAGTTGAGTCCTTTGTGATAAATGATTGGGACTGTAACTCCTGTAAAGCCATCCTTTGGTTGAAGCTTCTGATTTTAATTTCTTAACACATGATGTTTTTGTTAAGCCATGCATTTCAACAGTATTCATCTGGCCTTGTTTACATTAGTTAAGTTCAAACCTCCGGCATGTGAGGGTGTTTGAAATGGACATCGATGATGAATGGGAGCTTGACGAGTCTTCAGATGATGAKGAGGAGGCTGGCGGGAAGCCCGTGAAGATCAAGGAAGAAGTGTTGTCAGAGTCGGACACAGAGGCTCACCAGGACGATGCCGCCCTAGACCCAGACGTAGTCGTCAAAGTGGAGAAACTTGACCCTGAGTTGGACTCGTGACCCAGTTTGACAGCATTGTGTTAGTTACTGTGACAAAAAGACATAGTGGGTGGACTAAGATGGGATGGGTCACATTGAGTTGTCTGTGTATCAAAGAAATAAATGGTAAATTTTATTTTTTCATACTCTGTTCCGTCCTCATGGAGGAGTGTCACTGTGGTAGACCCTTTTCTGCTGAGCTTTCTCTTCATACTGTGCAGAGCCAGTGTTTAAAGAAAACAGAGACAATTTTGATCTAAAGGAAAAAGGCAAGTCCTTTCTGTCAAAAGGTATTCTCATATTCCTGAGTGAGGGATCGTTACATTTGAAGGGAGCACGTATGCCTGTAATCCCAGCACTCGGACCCGAGGCAAGAGCTGGAGAGAGTTCGGTGAGCCTGAGCTGAGTTTAAGTAGCCGTTTACTGCTGGATTTTGGTGCATTTCATGTATTTTCTTTAAATATTTATTTTAAGACAAGTTTTAATTACTTGTCTCAGTGTGAGTCTCTCTCTCTCTCTCTCTCTCTCTCTCTTTGTGTGTGTGTGTGTCTGTGTCTGTCTGTCTGTCTGTCTGTCTGTCTGTCTGTCTGTCTGTCTGTCTGTCCTCAGAGGCCAGAGGTATCAGATCTCCTGGAGCTGGAATTTTAGGCAGTTGTGAGCATACGCACTGAGAATTGAACCCAGGTCTTCCTGGAAGGGCCGAGAACAGTTCTAACCTCTGAGCCATCTCTGTAGCCCCTACAAACCCCTGCCGATTTGTCAAGCATTTTAGAGTGAATGCATTGTATAAATTTACCTAACTTGGAAGGCTTAAGAGGGCAAATAATCAGATTATTTTTAGAATGAATTGTTCTTTCATAAAAGCAGCTGGTTCTTTATTAGCCAGGAATTTACCCTCATGCCTTCAGTGTTGAGTTAGTAAAGGCTCATGCACAGTGACTTCCTGTGGTTCCAGCAGAGGCGTAGGTTGGAGCTGAAATTCCCAGACTGCCCTAGAGCCAGGGTAGTCCACGGCTGTGGTAGCACAGTTAGGGAGCTGATGTAAGTCTCAGCCATCCTAGTTACGGGAAAGCAGTTTGTGGTAGTGCTTTTCCTATATATAAATAGGAACTGGGTTCCCATTATACTCAAATGAAAAAAATTAAACTGATAATCAAAGATATATAGTATCATTTATTACTGTGCATACTGTAGTTGTTTTTACCATTATACACTTTTAAATTTTTCTTGGTACTGAAGATCAGAACTGGGGCAAACATTTGAACACTGAGCTACATCTCAAATAATGTAATCATTATAACTGTCACTTCTTCAGGACGAAGAGCTACAGTGCTGAATTTACATTTAGAATTAGTGACTCAGAGCGGAGTGTGAGAGGAAGGGAGGGGGCCTGGCGTGTAGAGGGAAGTACACTGCTGGTCCTGGCTGTGTGGAGGGAACACTAGGTGATTGCTCCCTGTCTAGTGGGGCTTTGGGCGTGTGGCTGGTGGGCATGTGTGCATTATGTGGAGGGCATAATAAGACAGACTCTCTAGCTCTGGCTCTCCTAGAGCTCACTATGTAGACCAGGCTGGCCTTAAACTCAGAGATCAACCTATCTTAGTACTAAGTAATACACCTCCGTGCCCAGCTCAGATGACCACCTGAATTTATTACGATTTTTATTTTTATTTTATTACTCTTATTATTTTTGAGACAGGGTCTTCTATATAGTCCTGGATGGCCTCAAACCACCTGTTTCTGCCTCCAGAGTGCTGGGATTAAAGGTGCACACTATCATGCCAAGTTAGATTAACTTCTTATTTAAGGTATTCTATGTTGCTTTTTTCCAGGGTAGGTTGTATGAAAGCTTTAGAAATGTAAGTAGCATACCTCCTTCTCTCTCTCCCCTTCCCCCATTTTATTAGTTATTTAGCACTTTATGCTAGACAATATAACTGCAGTAAATCCTTTCTTTCCTTTTTAAATTTATTTGCATTGGTGTTCTGCCACCGTGTATGTCCGTGTGGGGGTGTGAGAGCCTCTGGAACTGGACTTGCAGGCTGTTGTGAACTGCCATGTGAGTGCTGGGATTTGAACCTGGGTCCTTTGGAAGAGCAGCCAGTGCTCTTAACTGCTGAGCCGTCTCTCCAGCCCCAGGAAATCCTTCCTTATTCTCTGGCTTTGTAGTTGTATGTCCTTCCCATCATAGTCTAAGTACAAAGGGACACCATGAAGTGTTACCTTGGGCCTGTGGTTGTATATAAATAGCAGAGTTTAACTGTTAGCTAACCTAGTAGTCTTGTACTCTGGGGGATGTCCGAGTAGTCAGCATGCTGAGTACTCACTGTTAAAAGATGCTGTGCCTAAACTGGGTTTCCTGAGTCCACTGGGAGGCGGTCGGTTTTAGTGGCACATTTTGAAGTCCTGACAGTCATCTAAAGCCGTGCCATCAGCTGGCTCTTGTTTTGATTGTCTGCCATGTCACTTTTGTTTGTTTGTTTGTTTGTTTGTTTGTTTTCTTTCTTATAGAGCACCAGAAACTAGTGCTCTATAAGTGCACAGGATTATACTTCCGGGATCATAAAATCTTACGATGTGGTAGCAAAGAAGATATAAAATCAGAAATGACCTCATGAGGAATATGTAGTCCAGGGACAGTGTTTGGTTGGTTGGTTGGTTGGTTGGTTTGATTTGGCTTTTTTATGTTGTTTTGTTTTTTCAGACAGGGTTTCTCTGTGTAGCCTCGGATGTGTATCCTGAGACTAGCTCTGTAGACCACATTGGCTTCAGACTCACAAAGATCCATCTGCCTCTGTCTCCTGGGTGCTGGTATTAAGGGTGTGAGCCACTATCACCTAGCATGTTTTTGTTTTTGAGATAAGGTCTCACTATGCAGCCAATCAGACTTTCAAATTCACTGTGCTCCGGCTTAGCTTCCCCAGTGTAAAGAGGACAGCATAGGGGCTGGAAAGATAGCTCAGCAGTTAGGGTCACTTGTTTGTGCAGAGGATTGAGGGTCAGTTCCCAGCACCTACACTGGGGCTCATGACTGTCTCTAATCCAGTTCCAGGGGATCTGATGCCCTCTCGTGGCCTGTACAGACACTAGGCACATACAAGGTACACATACATACATACATACATGTAAAACACTCGGACACATGAAACCTCTCTCAGGAACATTACAGCATGTTCTGGTTGCTTCCTCACTGCTGTGACATCCTCACTGCTGTGACAACACACCCAGAACAACTGACCAGAGGACAGGCCTGCGTTGGCTCACAGTTCCTCGTGTTGTGAACAGGGAAGCAAGGCCACGGACCTGCTGTCATGTCCGCRGTGGCGGAAGGTAGAAGCGGCTGCTTACGTTACAGTGGCAAACAGAGCGGAGTGCCGATGCCCAGATGCCCAGGGGAGCCTGGCTCCAGGGCTAGAGGCCCGCCTGCGCACCGCCCAAGGCTCTCCAGCCTCCACAGCGCCCTTCGCTGGGGTCTAACGCGGAAACAGAGACAGGAAGGGCATTTTCCCAACTAGAATTGGTCAGGTAGCTAACTGTAGGAAATGTGCCGTTGGTGTGGTAGGGAGGCCATAGGCGTTTATATGGGTCTGTGTTCTTTCTAGACCAAGATTTCCCACGAAGCACACTACTCACAACAGGTCTTCCCCAGTTAGTGAATACAGCTGCAAATTCATGGTTTTTACTCTTATTCCACACACTCAGCATATACGGTTAGGGCCCAGGCCTGCAACCACAATAAAGTCTGTCTCAAGGTTGAAAACTACTTTCTTTGAAAGCTGTGTTTTAGAAATTGAATTTTGTAGCTGTAAGAACATAAACTGCTCCCTCACAGGCATTGGAAATTTTTCCTTGTTCTTAAGAAATGATCCTAACTGAAGTTAATTACATATGCAAGATGCTCACACATCCATAAATCTGTTTAAGTGATGGAGGCATAATTGTACCTCAACTCTCTTTATGCACTGCAGCGTGTGGAAATGAATCCCTTAGGGCCATTCCGGTCCTAACAAGATTATGTTCCACTGAGTAGTGGATGCCGAGTCGGATATGTACGGTCATGCTGCTGATAAGCCATTACAGTTCATAAACGTCACCTCTCCTCCGGTGTGTGCAGTCAAACTGAACTTGGGGCCCCAAGACGCAAAGGGTAATGTGAACTTATTGTTGTCTGGATGACAAATCTGCCCCATGCCAAGACTTGAGATGAAACTAGTGTTTACCAGCTTGTTAAGTTTTCAAAGCTCAAATGAGAATGCCAGCTTCTTGTTTGTTGGCCTGCCATCAAATTTACAAGGTTCGCCTAGTCTCCAAGACTAAAAGCCTTAGGGACAATTTTTCTTCATTTCTGCATTACTGACTCCTGTTAGCGAGTGAACATTATTGTTCCGTTAAGTTGTATTTCTTGCCACAGTTTAGGGGGTAAGGCTGGGAGTGAGATGGGATGTCTGGGCAGTTGCTCCTCCCCGCAGACACGTCGGGGCTGTAAACCTGTGCCTGCAGGGACCTCCTTTCTCCTCTACTCTGCTTGCTGTGCCCACTGTGACAGGAAGAGGTGTGAGGGGTCTCTTAGAGGGATAGGGTCAGCACCTCCACGTGTCTGTGGGCAGCAGAGGGCCGCAGCCTCTGCCCCTCTGGTCCTATACACGATCATTTTCTCCTCTGCAAGAGCGGAAGGCACCATCAGAGCTGGGGCCGGGGCCGGGGCCGGGGCCGGGTGACCGGTTGATTCTGTCAGGCTGGAGAAGCCAAGCGTGCTAAGTGCTGCAGGAGAGCGGAGAGAGGCAAGGTCAGAGTGGGCTTTTGTCTCAGAAAAGCTGCACGGGAATGGTGACGTGGGTAACACACGGTCGCACGCAGGAGCGTTGGGACTGTGGAGAGCTGTGAGGTGAGGGAATGGAATCATGGGTAGGCAGCTGTGGTTAAGGGAGACACAAGCAGTTGGTGGCCAGAGATGACTGTGGTATTAGGGAGCTTTTTCTTGACC
>BDUI01013891.1:39301-56873 GCA_002335545.1 Apodemus speciosus | reverse complement strand
GCACACGCACATGCACATTAAGAGATAGATTAGAGCCTGGAGAGATAAATTAGCCATTAAAGGCTGGGCTCACAACCAAAAAATATGTGGGAACAAGGTCATTGGAACAACTACCTTCTATTTTGTGCCGGCATCCATACCCTATCAGCCACTGATAAACACACACACACACACACACACACACACACACACACACACACACACACACACACGGAGAGCAACAGCATGCAAAAGACACTTTACTAACATCTGAATCTGTGAAGATCCAGCCCAGTGTATGGGTTGAGTAGAAATTGCTAAGGGTCCATCTTATCAAGAACTAGAATGAAACTATTCAGTTCTTTCTGCTGAATGTAGTCCTTGGTCTAGCAGCAAAGGTATCAGCTATAGAAATGTAGTCTTGTAATCCCTCACCCCTAAATCTGTCACAACCAGAACACGCTGCACGATCCTTAATGGTTTCTAGAACCACTTTGATTTGAGAGGCATTGTCCTACTTGGGATGTTCTCTTCTGCTCAACTTGGGTGAGGGCCTCTTAGAGTGGTTTGGCAGAGAGCTTACTAGAGATGCAGATTCTAAGGCTTTATCATGGCCCTTCAGAATGAGGAACTGAGGGCAAACCCTCTCAATTTGTGGGCTAAGAGGCTTCCCTGCCCAAGGCCAATACACCGATCCCTGATCTAGGATCTAGGTCAATGTCCTCCCAGCTTTCAAACACATTCAAATCACCTCAGAGTTTTATGCCTCTTCAGGCTATACCCGAGAGCAACCAAGTCTCTATCCTTAGAGGAGAGACACTGCAATGAATAGTTTTTAGAACTCCCTAGGGAGTTTCAACGTGCAGCCAAATTTGAAAGCAGATGTTGTTGAAACGTTAGTGAGAATTGGTAGAAACACTGAGTTCCAGCACCTCCCCTATTTCAGTAACTCTGGGCTCCGGGCAACAGGGACCTAAGTTTCAGAACCACTCATGGTGCTGCTTAAAATGTGATCCAAAGACCAGCGAGATCAGCCTCCCCCTTCCCAGACTTGACTGCTGATCGTCTGTAGATGAAGCACAGTCAAAGCCTCCAATGACTCTGGTGCAGCTGAAGATGAAGACTCCTTAGTCTAAACTTCCTTCTTTAGTTCTTTTTGTGGAGGTGCAGAGGAGTAAGAGGCTGGGCCTGACAATGTTAGCCTTGTAGAATAAGACACATTACCAGGCTGGATATGTTAATGCATTCCTGTAATCTAACCCTGGGGGGRGGGGTTTGAGGCAGGAAYATCATGAGTTTGAGATGACCCCATGCTTCAGAAAACAAACAAATAACAATAACAACAAAGCAAAATAACAAAACCGTTAACATACAAAACCAAAAGCCAACCAACCAACCAACCAACCAACCAACCAACCAACCAATCAACCAACTAAAAACACACAAATGAACTGACATGAAAGAAATTATGGCCACTGAAATGCAGACCTTCATCCTTTTCCTCCTGTGACTTGAACCACTCTTGCCCACTATGAGTGGACTGCCGTGAAGAGAAGATAGAAGTTTAAATTTTTTAATGTACATTTAAGGCAACAGTGCATCACAATTTTCCAGTAGCCTTAAACAGAATCTTTGATTCTTGTTCATGCCCTCAAAGCCATACCCAGTATGTGCCCCCAATTCCATTATTTAACTAATTTCATCGATAGCTACTGATACTTATTATCAGTATAATTGAATCCATTCTGTGGATTCAATATGGCATCGGGGATGCTAGTAAGCACAAAGACAAACCATCTCTGATTTGAATCATGATGTCAAGAGTAAGCACGATTAAGCACAGTAAATGAGAGAGGGTATTGTGTAAGGCCTGTATTAGTCTTGAGTGACACAGAAGCTAGGACCTGAAGTGTGGGGGCTAATCAGGCAGAACACCAGGGAAGCCATATTAGAGGAGAAATTTGTGTAAAGCTTTTACAGCCGGAAAGTACTTAGCGAGTTCAAGCTACTCAGAGAGGATGGGGCGTGAAGCCAAGGGAAATGAGGTTAGAGAGGGCAGAGGCAGGGTCATGCAGGAAATCGGTAATGCTCAGAGGATTTTCATTCTGAGCAAAGACAAAACTGCACACAAATGACATTGCCTGGCTTCATCTGTGATGTCAGAGGTTGGTTGGGTCTGATACCTCAGTAAACCCTGGTTTGCAATTTTCCGTGTGTTCTACTGACTTCTCTGAGTCCCAATCTCCTAATCTATAAGATAGGAAGAATACTAGGGATGTAAAGACGTAAAGATTGAGTCTGGCANTCCTTAAGTTCCTTTTATCAGAATATTTTATCTCAGAAACAGGAAAAGAAACTAGGACTGACTCAACCAGCAACTGCTGGCTTTGCAGGCAGAAGGGGCCCCTGAGGCAAAGAATGCAGGCAGCCCRTGGAGCTTGGAAAAGGAAGAGAATGGAGTCTCATCTGTAGCCTCCAGGAAAATACACARCCCTACTCACACCTTGAGGCCAGGACAGCAAGATTTCTGACCCCCACAACTGTAAGATAATAAAAGTCTGTTTAAAGCCACTAACTTTCGATGGTAAGTTTTAATCAACTACCTTAATGAAATGAATGTATTTTATAAATGTGTTAATGAATGTGTGCCACATAATGAATGTATGTAACATATATGTTACATATATATTCAATGTATATAACACATATATTTATTACATGAATGTCTAATCTCTATAGGACATAGAGGACCAGGTTAGAGATGAACCCTGCCAAATTGTGTAAGACTTTGATATTAAATGATTTCAACTAAGCAAACAGTTATGGGAGCAGAAGGAAAGGACCCGGCATCAGAACTTGGAATCTTTTGATGTCTGGGCCTTGAACACGCAAAGCCCTCAGGTTTCAGTGAGTTTTTTTTTTTTTTTCTGAAGCTTTGGCCATATATAGCTTTGCTAAAGATAAAAGTAGTTTTAAGGGAACATTTGGGCAATGTCTCAGGGCAGCCAGCTTGAGCAGTTTCCAAACTACCACCCCGAGGATGGGACGGTGAACGTGATTTTCCCTCTGTGTTTCAGAATCCCGTCCCCATTCAGGCGAGAGTCTCTGGGGCAGGAGTTAAGTACTGACACTGATCACAAAGTTGCTTCATAAGTCTCTGGCTTTAACGTGACAGTGACCATCTGTCCTACCCAATCCCCGAGGGGAACATTAGAGGAAGCAGCACATGGACACTCAGGCTAGAACAAGCAGGGTGCCAAAGAGTAGATGGAAAGACTTTTCCCGGGTTATCCTCACTGGGCCCAGGGGTGGGAACTGGGGACAGAATGCCAGATGGTCTCAGAGGCTACGAGAGTGGGTGTGGGATCATTTGTTTCTATAGAAACGTGTCTATGGGATGTCTGGAGGGCWTTTGGAAGTTGGCACCAGTCTTGCTCTGGGAACCACATGGTTACTTTTCAGTGTTTCCGATGCCTTTTTAGTACCAGGGGAGTGTTCTAGTAGCTGTCCTGTCTCTGGCTGGAATTTACAGACGTCGTGAAAATCCGATGGCGGCTTTAGGTCTGAGTCAGATTTTTGCCTTTCCACGCAGAAAGGGCCTCAGCTCCTGAACACTGGAGAACGAGGACTCTTGGCATTCAGGACTCTTGGCATTTTCCTGCCTCTTCTCTCCTGCTTCTGGCCAGAGACTGTTACCSCTGGAGGCCTGGCGCTCAGCCAGATGTAAACTAATCCTTGCTAAGGTGTGAGGTGGCAAAGGCTCATGGGTTATTAATCCCTGTAAGAGTTTTCCACATTCAACAAAGTTTTGTTATTAAATCAGAGAACATTAAAAAAAATCACCACCACAGCCTAAACCAACTTCTTCGTGTTCCCTATAAATCTTTACCTTTATAAGTGAGTGCAGTTCATGACCATGCCATATATGAAATTTTGTTCACAGAGGACATTTTTACACCTTCTCACATTTAAAAATACTGCAATCCCTCCATCACACGAGTTTGGAAGTACCCTTCGTAACATCTGGCCATAATTTCCCTCCTATTAATCCAGTGATTCTCCATATCTGCCATTTCCTGAGGACCACAGTGTCACTTGACCCCTGGCTCTGGGCATGCCTGGCCTGCCCCAGGTGAATAAACAGCTTACATTCAGAGGGAGTCTGAAATCACAGGCAGGCAAAGGTCTCAGGAGAACCTGCAAGATGGCAGGTTTTTTGGGGTGGGGGGGGGATGGCTTTTCCCACCTCCGCAGGGGATGGGGTGAAGATTCAGCTGCCAGAGACTTGTGAAGTCGATGAGCAACGATGACAGTTCTTCCCTGAGGCTCTGAGCCCATGC
This sequence comes from Apodemus speciosus, assembly GCA_002335545.1. Taxonomy (NCBI): domain Eukaryota; kingdom Metazoa; phylum Chordata; class Mammalia; order Rodentia; family Muridae; genus Apodemus; species Apodemus speciosus. The sequence goes on along the minus strand of BDUI01013891.1, from coordinate 52,554 downwards.
ACAGTTCTATTCGCCATTTCTGTGAGACATACCTGTATTGTTTTATTAATATTTTGCATAAGCTAGCGTTGTTTCATTTTTATCACTTACAAAAAAATGAACCCAACTAATTACAGTAATGATGGCGATTTTGATCATGGGGAACATTTGTTTTGTGTCAGGAACTTAATTTCTACTCGGAGTTTAAAGCCCTTACACTCAGTGAGCTAGATCGGATTCTTGCTAATTTTCTCGGGATAATTTGCCTCAGTGGTCCAGGGTGTGAATCCTGATCTGCCTGATGTCTCTGGTTTTCACGCTTCCCTAAGGTGTCCTTGCAGTGTAAGTGTGTTGNCTGGAGGCCTGGCGCTCAGCCAGATGTAAACTAATCCTTGCTAAGGTGTGAGGTGGCAAAGGCTCATGGGTTATTAATCCCTGTAAGAGTTTTCCACATTCAACAAAGTTTTGTTATTAAATCAGAGAACATTAAAAAATCACCACCACAGCCTAAACCAACTTCTTCGTGTTCCCTATAAATCTTTACCTTTATAAGTGAGTGCAGTTCATGACCATGCCATATATGAAATTTTGTTCACAGAGGACATTTTTACACCTTCTCACATTTAAAAATACTGCAATCCCTCCATCACACGAGTTTGGAAGTACCCTTCGTAACATCTGGCCATAATTTCCCTCCTATTAATCCAGTGATTCTCCATATCTGCCATTTCCTGAGGACCACAGTGTCACTTGACCCCTGGCTCTGGGCATGCCTGGCCTGCCCCAGGTGAATAAACAGCTTACCTTCAGAGGGAGTCCACTAGAGTCTGAAATCACAGGCAGGCAAAGGATTCCTGTTGGTCTCAGGAGAACCTGCAAGATGGCAGGTTTTTTGGGGTGGGGGGGGATGGCTTTTCCCACCTCCGCAGGGGATGGGGTGAAGATTCAGCTGCCAGAGACTTGTGAAGTCGATGAGCAACGATGACAGATCTTCCCTGAGGCTCTGAGCCCATGCACAGTTCTATTCGCCATTCCTGTGAGACATACCTGTATTGTTTTATTAATATTTTGCATAAGCTAGCGTTGTTTCATTTTTATCACTTACAAAAAAAATGAACCCAAACTAATTACAGTAATGATGACGATTTTGATCATGCGGAACATTTGTTTTGTGTCAGGAACTTTATTTCTACTCGGAGTTTAACGCCCTTACACTCAGTGAGCTAGATCGGATTCTTGCTAATTTTCTCGGGATAATTTGCCTCAGTGGTCCAGGGTGTGAATCCTGATCTGCCTGATGTCTCTGGTTTTCACGCTTCCCTAAGGTGTCCTTGCAGTGTAAGTGTGTTGCCGTAGAAGTGGACTGTGGAGAGGGCAGGACCAGCGTGCTCTCCGAGAGGATGCCTTCAGCACTAAGACTGTCTGGAGAGAAGATGCTGCAAAGATGGAGCCTGCCTGCTCAGGGCTCTGTGGCTCCTTCTGTGTGTCCCAGCTCTTCATTGCTTAGAGCACCTCTGAGGAGTCTCGTCTTTCCTCTAACAGCAAGGAAAACCAGGGCTGAGAAGTGTTCCCTTAACCTCTCTAAAGTTTTCTTATTAAATCAGAGAACATTAAAAAGAAAAATCACCACCACAGCCTAAACCAACTTCTCTGTGTTCCCTATAAATCCTTACCTGTTCCAGTCCATGTGTGTGCGAGGCGTGTGTGGTTTAGCCAGAGTGAATTTGTGATGAATCTCCTCTGGCCATAAGCAGTGTGATTGAGACACCTTCCTTGGCCTTGCCACAGTATATTCTTTTTTCCCCCAATTGTTCTTTATTTTTTTTATTGGATATTTTATTTATTACATTTCAAATATTATCCCCTTTCCCAGTTTCCCTTCCGCAACCCTCCTATCCCATCCCCCCATTCCCCTGCTTCTATCCCATCCAACCACCCACTCCCTCCTCACCGCCTTGGCATTTCCCTACACAGGGGCATCAAGCCCTCACAGGACCAAGGGCCTCTCTTCCCACTGATGCCAGACAAGACCATCCTCTGCTACATATGCAGCTGGAGCCATAGGTCCCTCCATGTGTACYCTTTGGTTGGTGGTTTAGTCCCTGGGAGCTCTAGGGGTCGCCCAACAGAGGGGAGGGAGAACCTGTAGAGACCATATCTACAGGTTAGGCAGGACCTCTGGTTGGGGGATGAGGCCAACCACTCATCTCCAAATTTTTATCCCAGGATTGCTCCTGCCTAAAGGAAATACGGGGACAAAGTATAGAGCAGAGACTGAAGGAAAGGACATTCAGAGACTGCCCCACCTGGGGCTCCATCCCAATACAGTTACCAAACCCAGACACTATTGTGGATGCCAAGAAGTACTTGCTGACAGGAGCCTGATAGACCAGTTTCCTGAGAGGCTCTGCCAGTGCCTGACAAATACAGATTCAGATGCTCAAAGCCAACCATTGGACTGAGCATGGGGATCCCAATGGAGGAGTTAGGGAAAGGACCAAAGTAGCTGAAGGGGTTTGCAACCCATAGGGAGACAGTATATTCTTAAGCAGTTCAATTCGTGCCTGTCACTCATGCATGGGTTCACTCTCTCTCCAGTGTTGTTAGGACCCCATTCTGGGCCTGTCCTAATCCTGGCTACATAGGACAAATCAAAAGCCATAGTTGCCTCTTTCAAGATCCTGGTAGCATTTGATGATTCTCCCTAATAGCCTCATACATTAAAATCAGAGTAGAGACTCATACCACCGCCTCCGCAGCTCAAAGGATGGAGTAACTAAGTCTGAGGACTTAGCAAAGGCTTAATGGGGCACTGGATCTTGGAGGCTATGAGATTTTCTGTGAATGTAATTGAAATAAATACATGTACATCTATTGTGATAAGACACCTATTGGCAACCAAACTATTTTGCAAGGTCACTTCTCCCCATGTCTCCCTTTAAGGATGCCACGATTTCAGGAATTGATGGGATTAGTTACACCCTTCTAAATGAGCCTAACTTCAAGTAGTCATTTGCCACTGCCAAGATGTGGACCTGCCATTTTCCTTAGCTGCAGTACATCTTGTCAGAAGCATGCATCCAGTGGAGAGAAAGGAGCCATGGTACGCTGATCAAAGGCAGCTAGTAAGAACCACACGTCTATAGAACTTCTGTTTCCTCAGGATGGGTATAGCAGTGACTTTTTTTGCTGTATCAGAAAGATGTCTCAGGATGAAGAATTGAATTTCAGGAAACCCAGATAAAACTAGCCTCTGGGGATTAAAAAAAACAAACAAAAGCCCACAGGCAAATGATCGGCGAGAAAGGCAGAGTTCTCAGCAGAAAGCATTTTGTAAGGAAATGGCCACAATTTTCCTTTTACATAATTGCCATAAATGTACAGCCAAATTAAACGTGTCATAGATAAAATTACCAACCAAAGTACTACCCAGCTGTCTCCTGTGAGCTGAGAGTTTATGGATGCAGTGTTCTCCAGCGAGCATCTCAAATCCACATAATGTTCCCGAGTGCTAAATTTGGAGCTCTGATTTAGCTGACAGATGTTTAAAATCACATTGAATTGGACAACTCCCCAAGGAGGACACGGCTACAGATGTGAAAGCGGACAAGCTGAGGCCCTCGGGGAGAGCCTGAAGGCCCTCGTCTCCATCAGCCTTCTTCAGTGGGGTGATGTGGGTGAAGGATTGCTTCCATGCTGACCTCACCAAAGCCCAAACTCCTGTCGAGTCAACGTTGAGATGAATGTAGAGGCTGTACATTGGAYAGTGTAGGATGCTACGTTTAGCCTGATCTGGTGACACGGAGGCTGTAGGCTCCTCGAAACCAGACAGGTAGCCATCATACTCTGGAGGCCACTTTGTCCTTTGATAAGAAATGAATGCAATCCTGAACATTTCAATTTCAGTGTCAGTATTTAACCGGCAACCTCTCGGGCAAGGTTGAGGCACTCTTCACAATTCCCCACACTTAAATCTCCAACAGTGCTTCCTTCTTTTTTTTTGGAAAAACAACAAATTAAAATTATCCTAGAATCTTCTTTTTCCTTTAAAAACACATATTTTAGGTCTGCGTCGAGACTCAGACTGAAATGGGTTTGTTTAAAAAAACGTCTGTGTATTTGATGTGGGAGACTAGTGACCTTTGGTATTTTGTATAAAAAAAANTGATGTGGGTGAAGGATTGCTTCCATGCTGACCTCACCAAAGCCCAAACTCCTGTCGAGTCAACGTTGAGATGAATGTAGAGGCTGTACATTGGATAGTGTAGGATGCTACGTTTAGCCTGATCTGGTGACACGGAGGCTGTAGGCTCCTCGAAACCAGACAGGTAGCCATCATACTCTGGAGGCCACTTTGTCCTTTGATAAGAAATGAATGCAATCCTGAACATTTCAATTTCAGTGTCAGTATTTAACCGGCAACCTCTCGGGCAAGGTTGAGGCACTCTTCACAATTCCCCACACTTAAATCTCCAACAGTGCTTCCTTCTTTTTTTTTGGAAAAACAACAAATTAAAATTATCCTAGAATCTTCTTTTTCCTTTAAAAACACATATTTTAGGTCTGCGTCGAGACTCAGACTGAAATGGGTTTGTTTAAAAAAACGTCTGTGTATTTGATGTGGGAGACTAGTGACCTTTGGTATTTTGTATAAAAAAAATGTTTGATGTCTCAAATTTCCCTGCTGAGCTTGTATTGTTGCTGTTTTTTTTTCTGTGATTTTTTTCCATGCTCTATCATCCCCCGCATTCAAAACAAGCTCTTTAATTACTCAACAGAGTTCATCCCAATGGCATCCTCAGATGAATGCCACTCACATCTTGATGTCAAGATGGACAAGAGTCTAATTTGAACAGTGGTCAAAAGATTTTAAGACAGAGCCCAAGAGATGCTGTCATTGTTGGGGGAATGGTAAGACTTGGGGYGGGGGCTGTTGCATTTACACTGGGGTAACACYGTGCACACAAATACGTCACTCAGAATACAAGTATCTAGCAGCATGACCCTCAGAGACTACAGAACTCCCTCAGAGGAAGTCAGTGGGCAGCTGGTGACGGTGGCAGTGTCGGTAGGTGTGACTCAGACCCTTGCTTCATTAGGATGAGCAGACACGATGTCAAATGGGTGACAGGCTGAGAACACAACAAATTCAGGCAATACCAAGGAAGCTCTGGAGCCCTGTCTATGTTCAGCCTGTGCAGCCAAATCTAGGCACTGGGGACAAATGTGGAGTAACAGGGAAAGAAGAACCAGAGTCTAAACACCACTCAGGGAAGCTCACACTGTCTCTTGTGCTACAAATTGTAAATGTCACACTTCTTGACTCACCGAAGCAAGTGCCTTTTACGCCATAATTTAATCTGTGATACTATCTTTCAAACCGCGGATCTATACAATCTGTAGCAGAGAGTTATACACTGTGGTTTTACCAGAGTTTGAATCGAAGAAGGGGAAAGATGATCAAACTCTCAGACAGATCTGCATTTTTTGCTTTATGACAATAAATACTTATCCTTTCACTTAAAAAAATTGGTAAAAGAATTGAATCACATGATAATCACAAAAGTAATTCTGTGGGCTACGGACTCCGTGGTGCTTATGACTCATTAGGCAAGACCTTTGACTGCTGGAGTACAGATTTCCCTGTCTAATAAATCAAAGCATTTCTTTGAGAATAAAGTTCAGCAATAGATACCAATAATATTTTGAGAAGGTGAGAAGAAGTTTGGGATGCAAACGGTTGTTAGTTTACTTGACAGGACAAAAAGGTTGCTTATTAATGTTAACTCACTGTAGTTCATGGTGATTCCAGCCATAGGGTCCTTTATATATCTTCAGAGGACTTTGCACAGTGAAGATGAATGTATAGGACTGTGAACTCTGGATCCTTGAAATGAAATATCGTTCACATGGTTGAAAGATCAACGTTTACAGTCAGCTTTAAACTGGAGTCCATTACTCATGTGCTCTGATGTCTTGGATCTAGTTAACTTTTCTGAGCCTCAGCTTCAATGGCTGTATGAAGCGAGCATAGTATCACTTTCCTCAAGCACTGTTGTGGGAAGTACAACAGGTGATGTGTAGAAAGCATGCAGCCTAGGTGGCACCTTAGTCACAGCAATTACTGGGAGATTTCCACATAAGATTCAACTGTGACTTAATGATCACAGTTGTGTGATGCCCCAGTTATAGCTGCCAGGTAAGGAAAGGGGTTAATAGCAACAATCCTACTCCTGTAAGCTGGCCAGAAGACCACAATAGGACCTGCTTGATCATCTGTGTAGAGGTATTCCCACCTTGGGAATTTTAAGGATAATACTCGCTTTTTTAGGAAGTCCAGACATTACATAGGAAAGACAGGCTCATCCATTTACCATAACCTAGAAGCTCTGCTACAGGGATGAGCCCCCACTTTACCTTCAGGCTTCAGCAAGACAGAATGTTGAGCTCTGCTGTCTACAAGGAAACTGGACGGTTTCTCCTCCACTTTTAGGGTTACCCTGGGCTCAGGGAGAAGATCCAAACCCCATCATCCCTATTTTTTTAATCTTCTAAAGGCCAGGGTTTGGACAGGCTTCTTCTTCTTCTTCTTGGGGTGTTCCCTGACCCAGTGGCCCAATGATTACAATGATTCTTTCTTAAGTGGGAACATTCCCCATGCTTAGGGCCCCCCTTACCTCCTTTGGAAGCATCTGTTTTCTGCTGCTGTCTGATTAATAAAGGCTAGAGCTACCACTACTGTTGCTTCTGGTGATTCAGGGTCCATAGGGGTGTACTGTTGGAATGCTTGTCCTGAAGACTTGAGTTATTTTATATTTATAAATACTGTATGCAGCAAATGTTATTACTGTTTGTTTTACACAGGCAGATTTAGTCTGTGGCCCATGGGCTGATATATCCCAGRATAGATAGAAAGGTGGCTTAACCCAAAATTGTACATGTACTGAAAATGTTACAAGATCGAGTGTAATCTCTATTTTCTTTTCTATTAGATTCAGAGTATCAGGTCTTATTGAAGTCCTTTATACATCTGGAGCTGAGTTTTGTGCAAGGCAAAAGACATGCCTTAATTTTCATTCTTTTCTATAGCTATCTAGTTTGACCAGGATCAKTTGTTGAAGATGCCATCTTTTCTTCAGTATTTATTTTTTGCTTTATTGGCAAACATCAGGTCTCCAAAGGTTTGTGGACTTAGGTTAGGGTCTTCAGTTCTATTTCATTGACAAATATGCATTTTTTAATGTCAATACCATATTGTTTTTTATTACTATAGGCAGTTTATTAGCACAGTTTAAAATCAGGAAAGATGATATTTCCAGTAGTTATTTTATTGATCAAGGTTGTTTAAGGCGTCCTAATGTGTATGTGGCTTTCCATATGAAGTTTAAGGTTGGTTATTTTTTACATTTCTATGAAGAATTGGAATTTTGATGGGCATTGCACAGAATCTGTAGTTTGCTTTTTGTATGATGAGCATTTTCAATTTGGGAATCATTACCCGTCTTAGCAACAGAGTTGGCAATAATCACGATGTGACAATCAAAAGTGAACGTACAGAGGCTAGTAACGTGGGGAGAAGAACGTATGAAGGCTAATGACACGCAGGCAGATGAACGGACAGAGGCYAATAACATATGGGGGATGTTACAGAGGCTAGTGGAATGAAGGCCTCAGCCTTCGCCCTTCCATGCATCTCTGAGGCCCTGGGTTGAATTTCATCTTCATAAATTTTTATTTTCTCATTGAACGCATCTCATGACCTTCTTTCACCTTGTCCCTCGGACTTCGGAGACTTCAGGCTCCACAAAACCTGGGTCTGCCTTGATGGAATACACCATTGAGAAATTGGGAATTCTAGGCATACGTTTAAGACTAAAGACTTTGGATTCAAAATGAACTAAGCCTCAGCTTAGTTATTTAATAACTTGGTCAATTTAAGTAAATTACATCTGTTCTCTTCACCTTAGTGGCTTCCTTCATGCATCCAAGGAATAAAATGGCCCTTTTCACCCCTACAGTGTGGGATTGGACCCAGGTGTTCATACATGCTGTCTAAGTACTCGACTCCTAACCCACATCCCAGCCTAGCAATGCTTTCTCAACAGGGTTGTTCTAAATATAAAATAGGATCATGCAGAAAGGCACATTTAATACTGGTTATTATAACTGAGTTATCTTTCCATTTTTAGTAAAAGGAGTGTCTGAGTTTGTTTTAAGTGTTCTAGCAACGGAATTAGTCAATCCACCCCCCTTCGGGCAAGGASAGTTTTCTTTTACATTTCCAGAACAGGGGGCAGGATGCAGCTTGAGGAAGGTAGTTTGTGGRTAGAAAGCTGCAGCATTAACCAGACCCAGGGTCACTTGTGCATGAGCCATTTCCTTCCTCTAGGGGGCAATATTTGCTATGGGTCTGTTACTGGGCCAAGTTGAGGCCATTTCCTGTTCTGTATTGGCTCTTCCTCTTTAGYCCTCCTTCCTTCTTCCTCTCCCGATGCAGGGGTCAGCTTCACTTCATTGTCTGAAGCTACCTCTGCCAACGCCCACTCCCTGTGTTCTTTATTCTTCATGGATGTTTTCTCTTCTACATCTGATTTGGTCTTGGTGTCTGCTTTCAAAGGACCCAACCTGATACACCAGACATCCTGTGTTTGATGACTCTTTTAGGTTAGGGCTCTAAAGGTTGGCAGATGTCTGAAGACAACGTTGCTACAGACTCAATAACCAGTATATATGAGCCACTACAAAAGAGTAGACTTCAGGAGGAACGTCCTGCCAAAACATACTTTAAACTCCTCCAAGAAGCACATAAAGCCCACGAATTGTAGACAAGCTAATAAAGTCAGTCTTTCCTATTTTGAGTTTGGAGATGATTAAAACACAATCAATGGTGTATGTTCTCAGAAAAGAGGCAGAAGAGGGGAAGAGGGATTTCAGGCAAGTGGTTGGAAAGAAATGTGCTCCAGGGTCTTCTTATGGAGCCAAGGAATAGAGGCCTGACAATACTGGGCTGCTTTTAGATAAATGCCATGGAAAACACTGAATCATAGGCTATGACAGGGCTGCTAGTAATGGTCAATGGTGGTCAGAGGTACATCAGGGTCAAACTATCTTCTATTATATGTACTTTCCCTAGACTTCTGAACTTACTTTTCATCCTATCAAAACAACATTAYCTGCCATCTGCCACTGATTCTGGGTTAGATTTCTGTATCAACCACCACATTCTTGAGGGCTTCTCCATGGTGCCACTACTGGCCTTTTGGGCAAGACTGTCCTTTATTGTGCAGAATAGTCACAATTTTCAGACTGCCTAGCATCCTTGGCCTGTGCCCAATCAATGTCAGTGGTGGGAAGTCCTCCCAGCTATTGTGGTATGAAGAAAGCTCTCAACACATTTCCAAACGCCCTCCCCACCATCATACATGTGGCTTCCTGACTGATTGAGTTAAAAAGGGAATTGAAACTGCCTAGATCCAGCTTTATTGTGCAAGGGGAAGAGCTGGGGAGAATAGAGGTTGACTACTTATGTCATATCTCTTATGTATCTTTCTCACTAGAATGAGAGTTACAAACTGGATCAAGCTCACTTAATCCAAACAGTTTATTGATTTATTTGGCTAAAACTGCCTGGTTAGGACTCAGCCCTGGGATCAGATCTCAGTGAGGCTCCATCTCTTAGCATTAATTGTCATTGTGTTGACTTTATTTATGACCTTTAGTGAGGTCTCAAGCAACTCTAGGCTTGTTCCAGGGTAGGCCAGGCACTACCAAATCCTACCCTTAGGTCTTTTGCTCGAGTCTAGAGGGAAGCTCTCCCAAGGCTTTATGCGCTTTGTCTGTCAGTGTAAGTTTCTTTCATGAGTATTTTACTGATGACCCAGTTGTCATGACGCACAATTTTGGAAGCACCGATTTTTAGCTTAGAGAAGATTATGCCTCGTTCCACCCTTAACCACAGGAAATAAGGGTAATGAAAGGAAGGGGACTCAAACAAACTCTCTTAAAGGAAAGGCAGCAGGTATTGTAACAGTGAGAAAACACCATAGTCARCGAAGTGTTGGAGTTCATAAAACAAGATCATTGAAAGTCAGGGAGCTGTATCCCTTTTGGGAGAAGGATGCAATACAAAATAAAATGTTTCTCACTTATCTGGTCCCTTTAGAATGTATTTAATAACCAGAAGATTGAAGTAAAGTAAAGGTTTTTTGTTTTTTTGGTTTTTTTTTTTATGCACARGAGCCTAGTTTGGTATTTACAAAGAGTACATGCAAACTGACTTCAAAATCAAGGGTATTTACAACAGGAGTCCTAAGGATAGGTTGTCTATATGTAAACTGGGCATTGTGTATGAAAGTATTTTTATTAGTTCCTCTTCCCTAATCTCTTACATTATATATATTTTTACTGCTTATTTGATGCTTTGGCAGAAACACAAAGTGACAGTGACATCATGCAAAACCATTGTCAAGCTGGGGCCTGGCCTGCCTCCCATCTCAAGGGAGCGCATATTAGAACAGGAAGCTTTGGATTTACGAGATATTTTGATACATCATCTGCCCTACAATAGGTCAAGGACAGAAGTCATGAGTGTCTGAGTGCCATCTGTACCAGGGTCACAGAGTTGGGGAGCAGGGCCTGAGAAGTCCCTTTATATCTGGTTTAAGAAACCCTCAGAGGGTCCAACTGGAATATTACTTCAATGTGAAGAACCACTGTTATACGTGACAAATTTATGAAAAAGATACCTGAATAATGACGTTTTTGTCTACAGCAAAGTTTGATACCTGGTCAGCTACTCAAATCCTTTCTGTTTCCAACGAAGCACTAACAAGTGGAGGTGCTTTCAAAATTCACKTACAAACATATCTTCAATTTTTTTTTTAGGTCATTTTAGTTTGAGGGAAAGAGATTAGCGACGTGAAGAGAAGGAAGGACAAAAGAGAGGATGCTTCCTTGAGTTGAAGTTTCAACCAACTTGAAACTTACCTTCCAGCAGGAAGTGGGAGGCGCAATACCCTTAGGGAGTAAGGAAGTGCCACATATCTGGGAAAGCTGAAATGTGCACTGTTCTTGAAGGCCCCTCCACAGCTTCACAGATGTAACTGTCCCCAGCGCAGGTGCAGAGAGCTTTCTTGGCGCTGTCAAGCTGTTGTCTGCAAGGCCTACAGAGACCTCCAGGGTTGCAGTTTCTGTGAGTGATTATGGGTGGCAGGCTGGGCCTTTCAATGACACAGCTGCTTCTGAGTTATCAGGCTCTCTGTAAGTAACCTCTCACCCATATTCCTGTTAGGAACACCAATAAAAACTCCTTGGTTCATCAAGGTGGGCATTGGTGCACTTGTTAGTTTGGGCTGTTTTAAGTTCTCTTTCTTGAGTGAGTAGTTGTGCATGTGTGCACGCATATCTATGTGTGTGTGGGTCAAAGAACAATCTGTGGGAGTTAGTTCTTTCCTTTTCCCCCGTGTGTTGCTAGAATGGGAATCAGGCAGCACGTATCTCTACTGCTGAGCTATCTTGCAGGCCTGACTTTTGATTGCTGTGACACTGTTCTGTGAAAGAAACTCAAGCTCTGACTATTTAGCACCCTCGGGAAACAGCTCAACATGGCCATGTAGCAAACAGGCCACGATGTTTGCTGAGTTGAGCCCATAGCTGGGATTTAATGGAGGAGGAAACCTGTGTATTTCTAACGCATTCATTGCTCGTTGGAGGCAAACCACATTTTCAAAATGCTAACATTTTAACAGTGAACCATAAATACGTGATCCCAACTACCAAGCAAATGGGAAATACTTCTCTAGATGGTTTTATTCAGGAGGATTTTTCTCATTTAAAAACACAATGAATTAATCTCTGCTTTGGGGGGGCTAGAACAAGACATTTCTTTGAAATCTCTTCCCATGTCGGCTGTAGAATGAGACTCTGTGCCTGAGGTGGCCTCTGTGTTGTTGATGGACAAAGTGCTGTTCTAGTTGTTCTGGTGGTCTGTGTGACATGTCGAGATGTAGCAAAGACTGTGCTGGGGGTGGGGAGTCACTATGAGGTTGTGAGGGTCACCATGAGGTTGTGGTGGTTACTATGAGCTTGTAGGGGTCACTGTGAGGTGACAAGGCTCACTATGAAGCTTTGGGGGGCCATTTGACGTGATGGGGGTCACTATGAGGTGATGAGGGTCACTAAGAGATCATAGGGGTCACTATGAGGTGATGGGGACCACTCTGAGGATGTGGGCATCATTGTGAGGTGATGGTGATCACCATACGGTGACCAGGGTTAGTTACTATGATGCTGTGGGGGTCACTGAGAGTTCATGGCATCACTATGAGGTGATGGGGTCACTGAAAGGTCATGGCAGTCACTATGGGCCTGTGGTCACAATCATTCCCTCCCTTTGGCATGTGGAATTGGAGCCTATCTTTGATGGACCGAATCTTCACCACAGCTGCACAGAATTAAGCGATTGAGTGATGTCGATTGAAGTGGAAGAGGCTTGGCTCCCCACACTGTGGAAAGTTAAGCTGGGGATATCTGGTTCTGTCCTCTGGTGAGCAGATGCCTGTGTGGTGTTCATGGGTTGCACATCCAAGACTTGGGTCAAGGATGGAATCATTTGGTAAGGACAGTTTTCAGTTCGAGTGGTCCCACTTTCAGTTCCCCACGAACCACTCTCAGAGGGAAATGCTGAGTGTCTCTGGCCTGGAGAGTGCCTCTGTAAGTCTCTAAGGTATGATCCATCTGGGATGGCCCTCAAAGACCCGGGATGCTAAGGGAGCCTTTGATTGCTCTTCTTCGTGACAGAAAACTTCTGCGCCCTTCAGTTCAGGAGGCTCTCAGGATCCCTGAGTGCCTAGGAAGATCCAGCTCGTCTCCTGTGGGGTTATTCACCCTATCCTGCTTCATTTCATTTATGACCACTGGAATCTGCCATCTGAGTCACGCATTAGTTACATGTGATTTTGATCTGGCGTGAGGAGGAGCCTCATCCAAACACCCCACGTATTTGGTCTGAAAAGAAGGTTGCATCCATTCCTCTGTTGAGGGACACCTGGGCTCTTTCCAGCTTCTGGCTATTATAAATAAGGCTGCTATGAACATAGTAGAGCATGTATCCTTATTGCATGCTGGAGAATCTTCTGGATATATGCCCAGGAGTGGTATGGCTGGGTCCTCCGGAAGTGTCATGTCCAGTTTTCTGAGGAACCGCCAGACTGATTTCCAGAGTGGCTGTACCAGCTTGCAATCCCACCAGCAGTGGAGGAGTGTTCCTCTTTCTC
>BDUI01013890.1:21523-33621 GCA_002335545.1 Apodemus speciosus | reverse complement strand
TTTCAATGTAAATTTTTGATTTTTTCACAAATGTTTCTAATTCCTTCTTCAATTAATTTAGAAAGAGTTTTTATATCTACCATTTTATATGCAAAATTTTCCATGAAATAGTCAATTTAACGTGTTTGTCTATATATTTCTTGAATTTTACCAGAAATATTTTCATGTAAATCTTCAATTTTATCTGAAAATGTTTATAATTCCATCTTCAATCAACTTAGAATTATTCCTTATGCCTATCATTTTGTCTGTATAATTTCCATGATAATCTTTAATTTTAACATGTTTTTCTATATATTTCTTCAATTTTATCAGAAATATTTCCCATGTAAATCTTCACATTTATCAGAAAATGTTTATAATTCCACTTTCCATCAAAAGTATTCCAGGAATACTTTTATGCCTACCATTATTATATCTATATAAAATTTTCATAATAATCATCAATTCTAACATGTTTTTCTACATTTTTCTACAATTTTATCAGAAATGTTTTCCACATAAATCTTCAATTCTATCATAAAATGTTTCTATCCCATATTTCAATTAATTTAGCAATGTTTTACACGTGTACCACTTTACTCTTTAATTTTCCATGAAAATTGTAAATTTTAATGTTTATCTGAAATATTTTCCATGTAAGTCTTTAATTTTATCATAATGTGTTTTACTTCCCTTTTCAATATAACTAAAAATGAATTGTGAATTTAAGAGGACCAACAAGAAATAAAACTCTCATACTTATTTTAAGTGATGTTTTTATTTTTAGGACATCTCTACATTTATACCTAGTTTAAGCAGATATAGATTTTTCTTACAAAATGCAATCATATTCTAATCTTTTAAGTCAACAAATATTATCTGAGGAGAAGAGTTATTTTCATCTGGTTAGATAATATTTAATTTAGCTTTGCCAGCAATCACTCACCTAAAGTGTGACTAATAGCTAATGTAAGAAGTGAAATCCATTTTATTTCCATTACTAGTTTAGCATGAAAACTTGGTTTATAATTCTTTTTTTGACATTGTGAGCCATTATTGTTTGGTTTGTAGTTTTTAATAAGAGGCACTGGAAAACATAGGATAGCTATGCATCTTTCAAGAGCTAACCAGACTTTTTTGAGATTCTTAACTATTTTGTAATATTGCATTCTTTTTCATTTTCTTTTCATTTTCTCATTCCTAATTCCACAAATAAATATGCATTGAGAATCCTCTACATTCCAGTACTGTATTAGATGTAGGCTTGATGAACAGTAAAACTAAACAGTCTTTTACAATATACATATTAAGAGAAAAACATTTATCAAATAAATAAAATAGTTGAAAAGTTATAATTTTACTAATGTCTGGAAGAAGTGAAAAATGATGCTTTGAAAGCATAGTGTGTTGGGATTTGATCTAATCAAGGAGGTTTCTTTCCCAAGCAAGTGATAATTGAACTGAGATCTGACAATGGAGAAGGTTCTAACTAGGTCCCAGGAGAATTTTTCATTAATTAAAAAATTGAAATTAAAATATAATTACATCATTTCTCCACTTCCTCCTTCCAACCTCGCGCATGTATCCCTGTTCTCTCTCAAATTCTTGAGCTCTTTTCTTTAAATGTGTATGTGTGTCCCTAAATTTATAAATATAACTTTCTCATTCTGAATAATGGTATTCATATGCATATAATCACAGGGCTGACAACTTGATATTAGATAACCAACTAGAGACCCACTGGGGAGACTACTAGGCTTTGCTTAGTTATCAGACATGCCTTAGTTGCTTATAGTTCTTTATCTGTGTTTAGGGACCCATGAGATGTCCCTTTCTATGTTAGTGTATCTTTGCTACCATCCTTGGGTAATTTAGAAAAAGAAATAGTATTATATATGGTTCATTTTTTTAGTATCATTACAATTATTTAATAAATAATGAACTACTGATTTCTCCTTGAAGACATTATGTGTCTACTTTTAATTCCAAGGGTAACATTAACTCCTAATAATTTATTGCCTATAAAAGTATTCCAATTTTGACACTGACTGATATGGTCACAGAAGTTCTGACTCATAAAATAATTAAATGCCAATCGTTAAATTCCTGAGGATTATTCATAAAAACAAACAAATAACAACTTCATATTTCCATAAAAAGTGGCATAGAGTCTAATAGGTATCATGCAGCATCAAACCAGCAGATTTTCTAACACCAGGAAATTATGTAATGACTGTTCAAATAATATAAAATAGCCTTCCTGCTTAGGGAGGACTTAAAGAAGTATCCTCCTATTCCTGTTCTTTCATGAAACATTTCAGCTTCTCCATCTAAATTGAGACCAAGTCAGTATGATTGGTTAACGTCTTCTTACTGAGTACAAACTGAACCCAGATGTGAATTGATTTGCTTCTGATTTTGGCTATGCCAACAGTAACTTAATTTATTTTGTCAAAACTCTATAAAATATGACAATTTGGGATTGTCCAGAAAAGGTTAACTTCTGACTCCTAATCCATTATGCTCTAGTAATTACTTTGTGACCATTCTCCAAGATTTAAAAAAATGTTAAATTATTTCATTTTTATTTATTTTGTTAAGTGTCTCTGATATGTGTGCTTGTATTAGAGCTATCTAAAGAGCTTGATTTCAGGACATCTTTAAAGTGACATAGCAAAGTATTGTTTAAAATAATATTATTTTGAGGCTTAATCAGTGAGTGACTGTGAAACAGAAAAAGTTTGGCTTTTATTTTTTGACATAGTAATATAACTGAAGATATGCAGTAGTCTTGCCTCTGAACTACTGTCTAAAATTTCTAGAGTCTAACTGGTTCATAGTCTGAAATGTTTGGRAAAGATAAAAACATACGTGTGTACGTACTTGTATTGAGGAGAATTTAAGGTCAATAAACAGCACTTAGTTGAAACCACTAACGAGCTCCACACTGTGTCTCAAAAATCTGAAGTTTATTTTGCTTTTGGAAGACGTTGGTCTAACATGTGGCTCAGGCTGTCAACACACTAGACCACAGTCCTTGGCAACCTCTGGTTTTCCTAACATTTGAACAGTGTAAGGTTCCAGGAGAAGTGCAGAAGCCCTGTCATTTGAAGCATGTGATTCCTTAGCTTTGTGACAGGAAAACAATTTGAGAGATTTTTGTCTTAAATCACCAAGATGTTACTCAATGAAAATCAATATCTTATTATTCTTTCATATCCTCCACATTACTACATTAAAAAAAATAGTCTCTTGCAGAGTTGTCTCTGATGAAAATGTGGAACACAGGATTTTACTGCCACCCCCCCCCCCATTTACCCTTCAATGAGTTTGTGAATATGCTTACGATTTTTTTCTCATAAGTATAGTGAGGAGGCTGAGGAGGGATTGAAAGGGAAGAATTAAAATGAAGTAAAGAATAGTTGTTTTAAAATTTCCTCCTGGCATTCATTGAAGACTTGAGCAGTTCTGAGATTTCTCTCATTCTATCTCTAGGTTCTCCCTCTAGAGTTCCATAATCCTTAGCTCTATACTTGGAACAATAGGAGTGCCCTCTGGTGGACAAAATATCAGTTTTGTGTTTGGTGCATATTGACTGAATGTGATAAGTATGGAAAAAATAAGTCTTATGTTTCAAATGGCCTTCATTACACTCATGATATACATAGAAAATGAGTTCCCCATGTTCATGATAAGGCAGTGACAAGTAGAAAGTAGACCATAAAATAAGAGGATAAAAGCAAGCTGCGGTGGCACTTGGGTCCCATTTGACACCACCATATTGCCTAGGAACATTATTTGGAGCCTAAACTAGAAACTCAAACAACTAAGGTGAAAGCCAACAAGTCTACTTCTTGGTCATCAGAACACAGGTCAGAAATGCTATCATAAGGAACCATGCAGTAATGAAATTACTTCGGCATAAGGAAAGACTGAAAGGAAAGTGAGTGCTGATATTATTGACTAAAGTACTTTTTAGCTGGGGGAGAGAAGACTCAAAAAGAGTTTTTTTCTCTTATGCTGGACAAATGTTAATGGTCTCAGCCAATGTGGGCCTCTGCAAGTATTAGGACTAACATTGTACATCTTCTTATGGTTTACTAAGAGATCTCTACCTTTTTTTTCTATTTTGGAGAATGACACATTAGAGTCTGAAGACAGACTAATTTGACTCATATTTTGAATCACCTTTAAATTCTGATTGGCTAGAAGGATTATAACAGTAAAAATTAATGAAGCCCCACAGTTTTGGACAGTAGAATGGTGAAGAATGTTTAAGAGCTGGTCCTACCTGGTACTGTTTTTGATGTGTTTGCCAGTGTCCATGGTGTAAATAATTTTCTCATGATGCAGTTCATGCTACCTCCTGACTTCTCTGAGCATACAGTTAGGAGGAGGAGCATACCACTCCTGATAAGTCAGTCACTACATGAGATTGTTAACCTGCAAAAAAGAAATTACATTTTATATGTAACTGTAACAATTGAAACCATAAATATAAATTATTTTGTAATAAAAATAAACAAAAGTAAAAGTCATTCAAAAGGCTGAATTCAGTAGAAGGAATTACTTTTTCCAAATTCTTTTTTTAAGATTTATTTATTTCATGCATGTGAGTACACTGCCACTGTCCTCAGACACACCAGAAGAGGATATCAGATCCCATTACAGATGGTAATCAGCCACCATGTGGTTGCTGGGAATTGAACTCAGGATTCTGTAAGACCAGCATCCTCTATGCCACTGTGAAGAGGCCCTAGTTAGAAGGTCCCACGGGTGGTCTGCTACAGCCAGGGCTACAGGCCTACCAGGAGACTTGAAGCAACCCAAGGTCAAAAGAGGCAGACTCCAGACAATCACCCAGAGCAACAAACACCAGGGATATCCAGATGGCGAAAGGCAAACACAAGACCATAAGCAACAGAAGCCATTATACATGGGCATCATCAGAATACAGTTCTCCCACCACAGAAAGCTCTGAATACACCAACACACCTGAAAATCAGGAAGCTGACCTAAAATCCTATCATAAAAATAATAGAGTACTTTAAGGAGGATATCAATAACTCACTGAAAAACAATACAGGAAAACACAGGTAAACAGATGAAGGAATTGAATAAAGTGATCCAAGACCTAAAAGTGGAAGTAGAAACAATAAAGAAAACAGAAATAGAGGCAAACCTGGAAATGGAAAAATCTAGGAAAGAGGTCAGGAATTACAGATTAAATATCACCAACAGAATACAAGAGATAGAAGAGAGAATCTCAAGAGTAGAAGTTACTTTAGAAGAGATGGACATGACTGTCAAAGAAAATTGAAAACATAAAAAACTCTTAACCTGAAGCATCCAATAAATTCAGGACACAATGAAAAGATCAAATCTAAGAATAATTGGAATAGAGGAGAACAAAGATTCTCAGCTCAAAGGACCTGAAATATCTTCATCAAAATCATAGAAGAAAACTTCCCCAACTTAAAGAAAGAGATGGTCATAAAGGTACAAGAAGCCTATAAAACAACAAATAAATGAGACCAGAAAAGAAAATTGTCTCATCATATAATAATCAAAACACTAGATGCACAGAACAAAGAAAGAATACTAAAAGCTGCAAGGAAAAGGGCCAAGTAACATACAAAGGTAGACCTATCATAATTACACCAGACTTCTCAACAGAGACTATGAAAGCCAGAAGAGCTTTGTCAGAAGTCATGGAGACTCTAAGAGAACATAAATGCCAACCAAGACTATTATACCCAGCAAAACTCTCAATCAACATACGTGGAGAAACCAAAATATCCCAGAACAAAACCAAATTCAAACAGTATCTATCTACCAATCCATTCCTACAGAGGATTCTAGAAGGAAAACTCCAATACATGAAAGGTACATACACCAAGGAAAGGACAAGATATTAAGCATCTCACAACAAAGCTAAAAGGAGAGAATCACAAGCACATAAAGCCACCTACAAAATAAACATATCAGGAAACAACAGTCATTTCCTTTTAATATCTCTCAATGTTAATGGATTCAACTCATCTATAAAAAGACACAAGCTAACAGACTGGATATGCAAAAAAAATCCAGCATTTTGCTGCACACAAGAAACACACCTCAATAACAAAGGCAGACACTATCTCAGTGTAAAAGGATAGAAAATGGTCTTCCTAGCAAATGTTCCCAGGAAACAAGCAGGAGTTGCCATCCTAATATCCAAGAAAATAGACTTTCAACCAAAAGTTTTCGGGTGATGAAGAAGGACACTTCATATTTATCAAGGGGAAAATCCACCAAGAGAAAGTCCCAATTCTGAACATCTAAAAATGCAAGAGCACCCACATTCATAAAAGAAAATTTATTAAAGCTCAAATCACACATAGAACCCCACACAATAATAGTGGGAGACTTCAACACCCCACTCTCACCAATGGACATGTCATTGAAACAGAAACTAAACAAAGAGACAGTGAAACTAAGAAATGCTTCAAATGGATTTAACAGACATCTACAGAACATTTCACCCTAAAACAAAAGAATACACCTTCTTCTCAGCACTTCATGGTACCTTCTCCAAAATCAACCATATAATTGGTCACAAAACAACCCTCAACAGATACTAGAAGATTGAAGTAATACCATGCATCCCTTCAGATTCCCATAGCCTAAGGCTAGTCTTTAAGAACAGCAAAAACTGCAGAAAGCCCACATACATGTGGMAACTGAAGAACTCTTTACTCAGTGATAACTTGGCCAGGGACAAAATAAAGAATGAAATTAAAGACTTCCTGGAATTTAATGAAAATATTGACATATCATACCCAAACTTAGGGGACACAATGAAAGCAGTGCTAAGAAGAAAGTTAATAGCACTTAGTGCCCAGATAAAGAAAATGGAATGACTGTGCACTAAGAATTTAACATCACACCTGAGAGCTTTAGAACAAAAAGAAGCAAACTCAACAGAATGGAATAAAAGGCAAGAAATAGTCAAACTCAGGGTGCAAATCAATCAAATAGGAACAAAGAACACAATACAAAGAATCAACAAAACCAGAAGCTGGTTCTTTGAGAGAATCAACAAGATAAACAAACTCTGAGCCAAACTAACAAAAGGGCTGAAAGGCAGTATCCAAATTAACAAAATCAGAACAAAAAGGGAGACATAACAAGAGAAGTGGAGGAAATTCAAAAAATCATCAGATCCTACTATAAAAGCCTATACTCAACAAAACTGGAAAGTCTAGATGAAATTGATGCYTTTCTAGACAGATACCACATACCAAAGTTAAATCAAGAGCAGGTAAACTATCTAAACAGGTCCATATAGCACAAGGAAATAGAAGAATTCATTAAAAACCTCCCAGCCAAAAAAAAAGCCCAGGACCAGATGAATTTAGTGCAGAATTCTACCAGACCTTCAAAGAAGACCTGTTACCCATTTTTCTCAAAATATTGCATAAATTAGAAAGAGAAAGAACACTACCTAATTCATTCTATGAAGCTACAATTACTCTGATACCTAAACAAAACAAGGACCCAACCAAAAAAGTGAACTTCAGACCAATCCCGCTTATGAATATCAATGAAAAAATACTCAATTAAATTCTTGCACACTGAATCCAAGGACACATCAAAACCATCATTCACCACGATCAAGTAGGCTTCATCCTAGGTACATGAGGTCTGTTTAATATACAAAAACCATTAATGTAAACTGCTATAGAAATAATCTCAAAGAAAAAATCACATGATCAACTCCTTAGATGCAGAAAAATCATTTGACAAAATATAAGACCCTTTCATGTTAAAAAGTATTGGAGAGATTAGGAATTCAAGGCCCATGCCTAAACATAATAAAAGCAATATACAGCAAACTAGCCAATATCAAATTAAATGGAGACATACTTGAAACAATCCCATTGAAATCTGGGACAAGACATGTATGTCCATTTTCCCCATATCTATTCAATATAGTACTCGAGGTGCCAGATAGAACAATAAGACAGCAAAAAGAGATTGAGGTGGTACAAATTCACAAAGAAGAAATAAAGGTATCACTATTTGAAGATGATATGAATGTATACATAAGCAACCCCAGAAATTCTACCAGAGAACTTGTCCAACTGATAAACAACTTCAGCAAAGTAGCCAGATATAACATTAAGTCAAATAAATCAGTAGCCTTCCTTTATATAAGTGATAAGCAGGCTGAAAAAGAAATTATGGAAACAACTCCCTTCACAATAGCCGCAATTAATATTAAAAATCTTGGGATAACTCTAACTAAACAAGTGAAAGACTTGTATGACAATAACTACAAGTTTCTCAAGAAAGAAATCAAAGAATATTTCAGAAAATGGAGAGATCTTCTATGCTCATGGATTGGCAGAATTAACATAGAAAAAATGGCATCCATACCAAAGTCAATCTATATATTTAATGCAGTCCACATCAAAATCCCAACACAATTCTTCAAAGACATGGAAAGAGCAGTTCTGCAATTCCTCTGGAAAGGCAAAAAAAAAAAAAAATCCCAAAATAGTGAAAGCAATTCTTAACAATAAAAGAATGGCTGGGCCAATCATCACACATGACTTCAAGCTTTACTACAAAGCAATAGTGATGAAAACTGCATGGTATTAATATAGAGACAGACACGATGATCAGTGGAATAGAATTGAAGATGCAGAAATAATACCACACACTTATGGACACCTGATTTTTGACAAAGAACCCAAAAAAATACAATGGAAAAAAGAAAGAATCTTCAATAAATGGTGTTTGTCTAACTGGCTGTCTGTATACAGAAAAATTAAAATAGACTCATATTTGTCACCTTGTGCAAAGCTCAAGTCCAAGTGGATCAAGGACTTTCACATAAAACCAGATACACTGAATCTGAGAGAAGAGAAAGTGGGAAAGAGCCTTGAACTCACTGTTCCTAAACAAAACTCCAATGGCTCATACTCTAAGATCAAGAATTGATAAATGGGACCTCATGAAATTTGGAAAGCTTCTGTATGGCAAAGGACATAGTCAATAAGATAAATCAACAACCTACAGATTGGGAAAACATCTTCACTAAATCCACATCTGATAGAGGCCTAATATCCAACATATATAAATAATTCAAGAAACTAATCACCAAAAAAACAAACAACCCAATCAAAAAATGAAGTATAGAACTAAACCGAGATTTCACAACTGAGGAATCTCGAATGGCTGAGAAGCCCCTAAAGAAATGTTCAAAGTCCTTAGTGATCAGAGAAATGCAAATCAAAACAACCCTGAGATTCTACCTCACACCAGTAAGAATGGCTAAGATCAAAACCTCAGGTGACAACACATGTTGGAGCATTTGTGGAGAAAGAACACTCCTCCATTGCTGGTGGGATTGCAAACTGGTACAACCACTCTGGAAATCACTATGGCAGCTTCTCAGAAAATTGGACTACCTGAGGACCCTGCTATACCATAATGGGCATATACCCAGAAGATGCCCTACTATGCCACAGGGGCATGTGTTCCTCTATGTTCATAGCAGCCTTATTTGTGATAGCCAGAAGCTGGAAACAACCCAGATGTCCTACCATAGAAGAATGGATACAGAAAATGTGGTTCATTGACACAATGGAACACTACTCAGCTACTAAGAACGAGGACATCCTGAGTTTTGCAGGCAAATGGCTGGAACTAGAAAATATCCTGAGTGAGGTAACTCAGACCCAAAAGGACATGCCTAGTATGAACTCACCAATAAGTGGATGTTAGGGAAAAAAAGTATAGAGTACCCAAGATGAAGTGCCCAAATGAGAATACCTCAGTCCCACTTGAGAGGGAGAACAAAGCAATCAAAAGTGGGGGGGGGATGGATGGAGGGACCTAAGAGGTAAAGTGGTGAGGGGTAGGGGGAGGGAAGAGAGGGGAGAGGAAAACCTGATCTGATATTGGGTGAGGGAAAGGGACTGAAGCCCTGAGGGCCAGCAGAAAAAATGGAAACAGGCAACTTCTGGAGATAGGAGGTTTGGGGGACCCTCCAGAATTCACCAGAGACCTGGGAGGTGAGAGACTCTCAGGACTCAAAGGGAGGGATAGTAGATAAAATGCTCAACAGTAGGGAGAGGGAACTTATAGAGCTCATCTCTAGCAGTAAGACACGGAATTAAATGAGGGAGAAGGGGGTCATCTCACAGTCACAACTCTGACCCATAATTGTTCCTATCTGAAAAAATTACAGGGACAGAAATGGAGAGGTGCCTGAGGAAAACAGTCTAGAAACAGGCCCAAAATGGAATCCAGCTCAAGGGGAGGCCCCAAGGCCTGACACTATTACTGAGGATATGGAGCACTTGGGAAAAGGGACCTAGCATGACAGCACTCCGGAAGTCCCATCAAGCAGCTGAAGGAGTCAGATGTAGATATTTGCACCCAACCAATGGACAGAAACAGATGACCCCTGTTGTTGAATTAGGGAAGGATGAAAGAAGCTGAGGAGAAGGGCAATCCTGTAGGAGGACGAGCAGTCTCAATTAATCTGGGTCCTCAAATTCTCTCAAAGACTGAACCACCAAATATGCAGCATATACCAGCGGATATGAGGCCCTCAACACACATACAGGAGAGAACTACTGGGTCTGTGTTCATTCAGTGATGATGCACCTAACCTTCAAGAAACTGGGGCCCCAGGGAGTTTAGAGGTCAGGTGTGGTGGAGGGTGGGGACATCTACATGGAGACAGGGTGTAGGGAGGAGGTATGGGATATGGAACAGTCAGAGCATTAATGGTGGTGGTGGGGAATAAAATGTGGAGTGTAAAAAATAAATTAATTAATGAAAAAATAAAACAATTTAAAAAAAGAAAAACTGAGAACACTAACTTAGATGCTCCCCAGTAACTGTTTACCAAAAACATGTGGACTATTAAGCACACAATTCTATTAGCAGTAATAATAATTTTTGATTCTTGCATTATTTTAATAAAAGTTAAAATTCGATCATGAGAGTTATCTACCTTTGCATAGTAAATAACTATAGCAAGAGATACAGAGAATGATTAGGTGTCACTATAGATCAGTTGGCATGGTGCCTGCTGAATATGACTGAAGCCACACTAGCCATGGTGGCACAGTTCTTAATCCCACTTCTCAGGAAATGGAGGTGTAACCATCATAAATTCATGATCATCCTTAACTACATGATTATATAGTTTACATCCTAAACTAAATGATGAGTTTTAAGTCAGGCTGCAGTACATGAGATCCTATGTAGAAAAGAAACAATGAACAGCAAATAAAACAGCACAAATAGACAATGATACACATTTCCTTAGACCCGAAAAGCAAATTGATAGCAAGTGTACTCTAACTCCTTTCATATGCTACATTTATTAACGTCCGCATCCTGGTTTCCATGACTATTTTCTCACCTTTAGAAATAATTTTTTCATGTGTTAGTTATAGGAAGGACTACCTTTGTGGAGGATCTGGGGCTTTTTTGAAAAATGGTATTTAATTCTTTCATCTCTCCATGAAAAATAGAGTTATTATACCATCTGTCTGTTTATTATCTATCTACACTTTGTTCATTCATCTATATACCGCCTGTCACCATTTTATCATCTACCTATAAGTGTTCTATTTATCTACTTATCTATAATTACTCTCTTTATATGTTTCTTACCTTTCCTCCTTTTCAACCTGTCTTATATTTCCTCTTTTACAACCTTATCAGATAATCTCTCCACCCAATTCATAGATAACCCATCGATGGTTTTATGGGATAACTTAATGGGATAACTTATGGGAAATATGGGAAGCCCAAGGTTCCCATATTTCAGGGAACTATATAGCTGAATAACTGGTTAAGTTAACCTAACCAGTTTGAAGCTTTATTTTGAAGGGGTTAATTTCTATTACCTAGGTTGATGATGTGAACAATTAGTTCTGGTCATGGAGAGTTTTAAAATGAGACCTCAACAAATACAAGAAGATCGAACTAATCCCATGCCTCCTATCAGATCACCATGTAGTAAAAGTGGTATTCAATAGCAACAAAAACAACAGAAAGTCAACATACACATGGAGGCTGAACAATATTCTACTCAACGATACCTT
>BDUI01013889.1:16860-31198 GCA_002335545.1 Apodemus speciosus | reverse complement strand
AAGGAAAGGAAAGGAAAGGAAAGGAAAGGAAAGAAAAGAAAAGAAAAGAAAAGAAGAGAAGAGAAAAGAAAAGAAAGGAGAAATGGAATATGAGCAACCTTGTATTTGGCCATACATCATTTATGACAGGGATGCATTCTGGGAGATGTGCCTCTGCAGGGGCTTCTGATCAAGGTCACATCAGAGTGTTCATCCACAGACTGATATGGCATGACAGCACTCGGTCATATCATCGCAAACTGCGTCCACTGTCCACGTGGCTCATGACTGACCAGAGTGTCACTGTATTGTATATGGCAGTATATTCTGAAGTGGAAACTTCTGGCTGTGTCATGGGATGTTTTGCTGAAGCAGACACATGATGTTTGGAGAGAGTATAAGTAGGACCAACAGACAGTGACAGGGCACTTGCATTGCTGGCTCTGCAATGCTTCCTTGGTCTCTAGTCTTTGCTGATCTTGACCTCATTGAGAGAGGCACAGCAGAGAACTTCTGGCATTCCAGCTGGTTCTGGTTGCTCTTGCTGGCTCATACCAATTTGTCATTCTGTGCCACTACTGCTGATTTGTGTTTGGTGACACTTTTGAATGGGACTGTTGGTATCCTAACGACGAAGATTGGAATCGTCCCAAAGAGCTACTAAACAGGTCCACATCCCCTTATCCCACTTACCATCATTTCTCTCCTACCTTTGGATGGTGGGCTAGAAAGGGGGGAGGGTCAGGACATTTGAGTACCCTTATCAAAGTAGGTTTTGAAAAACTGGAGCCTACAATGTCTAAAATACAAAGAAGCAAAATACACAAAAAGAGGGACAGAAAAATGGATCCTTGGGTAAAGACACTTGCAACCAAATCAGGATGACCCGAATTCAATCCAGCCATAAATGCCAGATAAAAGCCTAAGCAGTTTTAGGGGTCCCTTTGCAGGTAACCGCCTTCTGTGTGAGGGCATAGCGTGAGCACAAGAGCAAAGGGGTCTGAAGCTGCAGGGTCTTCCCTCCCACGCCAGGAGCATCAGCTACGGGAAAGCTCCAGGACCTGCCCACAGTCCAGTCGGGGGAGGTGACGAAGAGCAGCTACTCTTAGATGACCCGCTTAAGTGACAGATGATTTGTGACTGCTAGCCATCGCTTCCGAAACCACCATACTTGATGATGACTGCTAGCCATCGCTTCCGAAACCACCATACTTGATGAGAACCAGTTTAGGAACAGGATTTTTGGTTCACTGATGAGTTTTTCCAAATGTTAGCAAACAGACCATTCCCGTGGTCTTTAAGCCTTTCTCAGAGCATAGCGAAAGACGGCTTCCCAGTTAATTTTCAAAAGCTTGCATAACTCTCAAACAGAAACTTAAAGTAAGTGCAAAAAGCATAAAAAGGAAAACTAAAAATTAATACCACTTGTTATTTTAATCTATCACTCTAGCTAAAATAATAGCAATAGAATCCAGCAGTGTATTAAAAGAATAATATTCCATGACCAAATAAGGCTTGTTCCAGGAATGAAGCAGGACTCAATCTTCTTAAATCAATACACGTTAACACAGAAATAAGCCAAAACATGAGTATCTCCAGGGAAACTAGATGGATTAAAAAAAAATCAACAGTCATTTCTTACTTGTTTTAAAGTGGAAATAAAAACATACTCCCCTACCAAATCTGGAATATTTACCCTGGATCAAATTTGAATATTTAGTTTGGATCAAATTCCAAATTTACAGTAAGACAATAGATCAGTCTCTTTTGAAATCAAACATAAGATACGACGATTAATAGTCACTTTTATTAATATATGGTCATTCTAAACTATGCAGTAAATTAAAGGGAATTATAGAAATCATGAAACAGCAATATACAATTACATTATTTGAAAATTATGACCTTTTACCTACAAAGGTGGCTTTAAAATAAACAGCTAGTTAGGGGAAAAGGCAGGAAACTGCAAATCAGACTCCCAAATCAACATCCTCTAAGCCATGAATTCAGAGATGGAAGAGATCTTTCTAAAGAATGCCACAGATGCAGAAAAGCAGCAAGATACCCTTTGAGATTCCAACCCATTAAAGCTGTCTGTCACTGACAGAGAAGATGCAAAATTGAATACTAGAAACTATGGCTAGTACAAAAATAAGAATGACCGAAAACCAGAAAGTGAAAAGAAATCAAAACAGCTGATAAGCTGCTAGCCCCACCCCTCTGCTGTTAGTCCCACCCCTCCTCCTCTAGCCACACCCCTCTGCTAGCCACGCCCCTCTGCTGTTAGTCCCACCCCTCTGCTGCTAGTCCCACCCCTTCTGTAGGTGAGTCTAGAGATGTAGTAGAACCAATCTATGCTTATCCCTGGTTAGCTTACAAATAAAGGAGACTCACGCTATGGTTATTGAATTCGGCTATGACAGTTACTGGGGAGTAACCCCTAATCTACTTTTCTAACTGCTGACTGCTGACCCGACTACTTCCCCAGCGGTATACCCCAAATGCTTGCTGTTTCTCCTGGCCATACACTCATGGTGCATCTCCCCTCATAGTGGCTTTCTCTCCTCTCCTCTTGTTCCTCCTTCCCTCCTGTTCTTCCTTCACTCCTCTCTTCTCCATCCCCAACCAGGTAACTCAAAACCCACCCACTTCTAATCCCTCCAGTAACTGGCTGTAGTCGATTTCATTTAACCAAGAGTTTTAAATCAAGGAAGAAGGTTTGCGCAAACTTTTGTTTCTGAGTATATATCTTATTGGTATATATTCGTTGTCCTTAGCGTTGACTTTCATAATGACAATTTTGTTTTTTAAGATTTTTTTTTGTTCTTGGTTTTTGTCATATACGTGTGTGTGTGTGTGTGCGTGTGTGTGTGTGTGTGTGTGTGCGCGCGCGCGCGTATGTGCACATGAGTGTAGGTGCGGAACTACAGAGGTATCACATCCCTGTACAGCTGAAGTTCCAGGCAGTTGGAGCTACCCAGTATGGGTGCTTAAAATGCATCACTCCATGCCTTCCTGGATTCTAGAGTGTCTGCTGAGAAATACTTTATTATTCGGATCCATTGGTCTTTTTATTTGACTTGATGTCCCGCTCCCAACTTTCAACGTACTTCCTTTTATCCACATAGTTGGTGCTTTAGCTATGATGTGCATGAAGGCTCTTCTCTCATCTTGCATGTTTTGTGTTTTAAAGGTCTCCGGGACCTGGATAGCCATTTCTTTACTTAGATTTGAGAAAGTGTCTTGAATGGTTTCACTCTGCTTTTAGTCCAAAATTCTCCCTTTTCTATGCTCACGAGTAACAGGGTTGGTCTTTTCATAGAGTTCATTCTTTTTTTTTTTTTTTTTTTTTTTTTTTTTTTTTTTTTTTTTTTTTTTTTTTTTTTTTTTTGGTTTTTCGAGACAGGGTTTCTCTGTGTAGTCCTGGCTGTCCTGGAACTCACTCTGTAGACCAGGCTGGCCTCGAACTCAGAAATCCGCCTGCCTCTGCCTCCCAAGTGCTGGGATTACAGGCGTGTGCCACCACGCCCGGCTTCATAGAGTTTATTCTTATTGATTTATCTTTGTATGGTCTGAATTTCTAACTCATTTGCTTTATCTTCAAGATCTGATGGTCTGCTCTCTACTTTATGTATTCTATGAGTGATAATTTCCACTGATATTTTTGACTTACTGAACTTCTCATTTCCAGTATTTCAGCTTGATCTTTTCAGTAAGTCTATTTATTAAATTCCATATTCCCATCCCATATTGGCTTCTCTTCTTTCATTCAGCCGTCAGTGTTCTCTTTTAATTTATTCAGGAATTCATGATCTCCTTGATTTCTTTGAACATACTTACAAATATTCTTTCCAATTATTCATCTAGGATTTCATATAATTCGTTCTTATTGGAGGCCATTACTGTGGGATTAGTCAGTTTTTTGAGAAGTCATGTTGGCCTGGTCTTTCATGTTTCTTGTGTTTTTGCACTGGGACTTGCACAATTGGGATTAGCTGGCTGCTTGGATTTCCTTTCTTAATCACCCACATTTATTTCGTGGACATGTTTGCAATGTAGAAATGAGACTAAGCCATAATAGGATTAAGATGTTGTTTCTCCCTGATAGATCAGGGATGTAGTTTGGTAGTTAGACTTTCAAGTCACGTGCTCAGAGTAGCAAGTTCAATCTTCAGGACTACTCAGAGAGTAGAGCACTATCTGGAGGAACAGTTGCAACAAACGGATAAGCGCTCTATGAAAACACAGTGATAATCACTTACACAACAGTCACCCCTTCAACTTCAGTCATTTTAGGAAGTAAAAGACCCAAATAGTACTGTGTGCACCAAGATATTAGTTATTGAGGATTCAGACAATAAGGAAATATGCAAAGTAAAACTAACAAGAACAATTAGGATAATAGAGAAAGAAAAAAAGCAAAAACATAAAGAGAGACAATAAGAGGTGTGGGGGATGTGATACAACTGTAAAGTTAGAGCAGAACGAAGAAAAAGTAAAGGAATACAACTTCAAACAGTCCCAGCTCTYGAGAGATTGAGGAAAAGAGACCCCTAGCTCCAGGCCAGCCTGGGTTCTTTGGGAAAACCTATCCCAAAGCAGGATGGAAACAGGAAAAGAAAGAATGAGCACAGAGTTAACTAAACTGGCCCACTAAAATTATGTTAGATGTCAAATAGCCTCTTGCCTGGGTGCTGGTTCCAGTCTCATTCTTTTCATGGCCTCCCAAGATGCCAGTCTTAGCACTGGGTGGTCTTTTCGTAGCAGATGCTGGTCTTGCCTCTAAGTGCATGTGTCACATTGTGAATATTGGTTACATGCCGGGGTTGTCCTTTCCAAGGTCAGGTCACATGTTCAGAACTTGTATCTGCATGAGATGTAAGGAAACAAATCAGTCTATTAATACTTTAGTGTTTCATTCAGGAATAGCTTTTTAAATTGTTGGGACAATCTGTATATTTGGTATGTAAGTGGTTATAGGCTTTTTAGATTTGGGAAAAATGAGAAAACATGAAAAATTGGAGCTGTGATTCCACGTCACAGCACACAATGAAGCATGTGCCCTCATAGATGCGCGTTGACAGATATTAAAGACTTGGAGTTTTTCAGCAACACTCAACTTTCACCTAAAGTTTGTTGCATTTATCAGAACTTTTCAAGCATCTGGAAAGCTAAGTCTGTTCAAGTCATTTGAAGTGCTGAAAAGAAAATCAATTATACTAAGATCATAAATACTGTTTCAGTGATTGGAGGAATTTAATTAACCGAGGGGTAAGTGAAAATGACTGTTCAGAAGTATATTTCAGTTCATCTTGTATTAATTAAACTTGAATCAGAGGAAAAGTTGTAATTTTTGTTTGTTTTTCTCGAATCTTCTGACCAGGTTTGTAATAAACTTAAAAAGTTAAAGAAAAGCCCAGTTTTCTATCCACACTCCTAATGAATGAATGAATGAATGAATGAATGAATGAATGAATAAATAAATAAATAAAACTAATGTTAGCATCTTTAAAACAGTCTTTGTAGGAGCTGGGGTGGTGGCTCAGTTGGGTAAGTTCTTGCTGTGCCAACAGGAGGAACTGAGTTCCACCCCCAGCCAATCATAGGGCTGCATGCCTATAATCTCAGCACTGGGGAAGTACAGACAAGGGGATCCTGTGACCTGCTCATCAGCTGTTAAAACCAAAGCCGTAAACTCCAGATTCAGTGGAAAAACATCGTCTCAAAAAATAATACGGAGAGTGAATATCAATCTCTGTCCTGTACATATGTGCATACACACACACACACACACACACACNCGCACACACACACACACACACACACACACACACACGCGCGCGCGCGCGCGCGCGCGCGCGCACCCAATCACCTTTTGCCCTGAAACTCCCTTGGAATAATAATAATAATAAAAAATACTTCGTGAATATTCTGAAATGTGCTTATAATGAGAATTTCAAGCTTTTTATAACTAAAACCATAGGTGCATTAGAGTTTCCATTGCTGTGAAGAGACACTGCCTTAGTCAGTTTCAATTCCTGTATAAACATCATGACCAAGAAGCAAGTTGGGGAGGAAAGGGTTTATTCTGCTTACACTTCCACACAACTGTTCATCACCAAAGGAAGTCAGGACTGGACCTCAAGCAGGTCAGGAAGCAGGAGCTGGTACAGAGGACATGCAGGGATGTTACTTACTGGCTTGCTTCCCCTGGCTTGCTCAGCCTGCTCTCTTATAGAACCCAAGA
The DNA here is from genome assembly GCA_002335545.1 of Apodemus speciosus. Lineage (NCBI taxonomy): Eukaryota > Metazoa > Chordata > Mammalia > Rodentia > Muridae > Apodemus > Apodemus speciosus. Next base: position 24,972 of record BDUI01013889.1, on the reverse strand, counting down.
CCACCAGTCCAGGGATGGTACCACCCACAAGGGGCCCTTTCCCACTTGATCACTAATGAAGAAAATGGCCCACAGCTGGATCTCATGGAGGCACTTTCCCAACTGAAGCTCCTTGCTCAGTGATAACTCCAGCCTGTGTCAAGTTGACACACAAAGCCAGCCAGTACAGACATAATGACCAAGGCAACTCTTATAAGGACAACATTTAATTAAGTCTGGCTTGCAGATTCAGAGGTTTAGTCCATTATCATCATGGCAGGAACCATGGCAGAATCCAGACAAATATGGTGCTGGAGAAAGCTGAAAGTTCTACCTCTTGTTGAAAAGGCAAACAGGAAAAAGATTGGCTTCCAGGCAGCTAGAGGGGGGTCTCAAAGCCCACCCCCATAGTGACACACTTTCTCCAACAAGGCCACACTTCCTAATAGTGACACTCCCTAGGCCAAGCATCTAGGCCAAACCACCACATTAGGTCTCTGATGAGGGTTGAGAGGTACACTAACCTATGGATATAAAGATAAAAACTTAGTATTACCACCGAAGACCATTTTGATGTCCAGGCCTGAGCTGCCTCCAAAGGCCCCATCTGTGCCCATGGTCCTACTGCAGCTGGGAGCCATGTTTGAGGTCTGAACTGTCACCAGACACCATCTGGAGGCCCGGGCTCCACGCTCCGACTGACTGAGAAGAGCAAGGAGGCTGCTTTTGCTGTGATTATCGATGACTGAAGATGCATGGCAGAGGGGGAGGCACATGGAAGGCATGGGTGACAATCGCTATTTTCACTGAACTCCCTCCCCGCCCCCCAAAACCAGCTTAGACAGGAAGCTACCAAAGAGAACTCTTAAGAAGTGTTATGGGGATGCTGAGGAGTAGTTCTCCACAACTGGTGGCCTCTGGTGGGATATGAGGGAGGGGCGGACTCAGCTCTATTTACGGGGTTGACCATGCTCCTGTGATACAGATGACACAAATTGGACTTTTTTTATTCTTACTTTTATTTTTATTATTATTTTTTATTTGGGGAGGGAGGAGGTCACAAGGGTGAAGCACAGACATGGAAGGGCTAGGAAGCGTGTATGATCAGGATGCATGATGTAGAATCCTTAGAGAATCAATAAAAAATATCTAATTTTTAAAAAGCAAGGGCAGGCCAGGGCGGTGGTGGCGCACGCCTGTAATCCCAGCACTTGGGAGGCAGAGGCAGAGGCAGGCGGATTTCTGAGTTCGAGGCCAGCCTGGTCTACACAGTGAGTTCCAGGACAGCCAGGGCTATACAGAGAAACTCTGTCTCAAAAAAACCAAATCCAACCACCCCCCCCMAAAAAAATATCAGGGGCAGATCAACATAAGAGGAAAACTATGAAATATCCAATATAGTCCTATTACCAATGTAGATTCTTCCAACATATCAGAATTCTCTTCTACCATTCTTCAAGAGTTCTCAGAGAGGATGCTGATAACGTCAGCATGATAGATGAGCCAGGGAGAAGTTAAGCAAGGAAGGCATGGATCTTATTTGAATCAACGTAGAGCGAGCATTCATCAATGTGGACCAACCATCAGCCCTCCAATGTTTACAGTAAAAAAAAAAAAATCTTTATAGGCGGGGAGTCAGCATTTATGGGGTAGAGTAATAATACTTGTTTATTTAGCAGGGTTTCTATTGCTAAAATATTATGACCAGCAGCCAGCATGGTGGCAAACATCTTTAATCCCAGCACTCAGCAGACAGAGGCAAGCAGAGCTCTGTGAGTTCAAGACCAGTCTGCTCCACATAGAGTTCCAGGACATCCAGAACTACGTAGACAGATCCAGTCTCAAATGATAGATGATAGATGATAGATGATAGATGATAGACAGACAGACAGACAGACAGATATAAATAACATTATGACCAAAAGCAGCTCGGGGAGGAAGGGTAAGTTTATTTCATCTCATACTTGCACAACACAGTCCATCATCCAAGAAAGAGTAGGAACTGAAGGCAGGGACTTGGAGACAGGAACTGACACAAAAGCCACAGCGGAGTGCTGCTTACTGGCTTCCTCAGCCTGCTTTCTTATAGCATCAGGACCATTTGCACAGGGATGGCAACCCACAGTGGGCTGGGACCTCTAATGCAAATCATTAATCAAGAAAATGCACTTACAGACTTGTTCACAAGATAAGCTGGTAGGGGCATTTTCTCAATTGGGGTTTCTCCTCCCAATGACTCTAGCTTGTCTCAAGTTGACAAAAATAAAAAAACAAAATAAAAACAAAACTAACCACTATGTGCTTGGGTATAGACCCATCTACTGGAGAGCAGATAGCCTCTCAGAGACCACATCCCTGAACAAAATCTGATTCTCTGGATGCCAGGAGCCATTCATTACCGATAGATCATCAGATAGAATTTCATGAGCCCCTCCCCTATCCATTTAGGATTTTTGTCTGGCTTGATGTTGTACAGTTCTTGTATGCAGTTAAATTGGTTTGTGTTCATGTGTGCAACATTTCTGTCATGTCTTGTCATGTCCTCTTTTCCATGATGGTCCCGGAACCATGGGATTTCACATAGATTTCCCATTTATACATGAGAACTCTCAAATGTGCTACTCTACTCTCTGTTAATGAGTTGTGAGTCCAGTAGTTACCATCTACTATAGAAAGAAGCTGCTTTGATGAGGTTTGAGAGGAGCACTGATCTATAGGAATAAAGATAAGAACTTAGGGCAGAGGTTCTCAACCTGTGGGTTGTGAAACCTTTGGGGGGGGGCAGGTATCAGATATCCTGCATATCAGATATTTTTATTGCTATTCATAAGAGTAGCAAAATTACAGTTATAAAATAGCTATAAAACAATTTTGTGGTTGGGGTCCACCACAACATAAGGAACTATATTAAAGGGTCACAGCATTAGGAAGATTGAGAACCATGGACTTAGAAGGTAGAGCAATACTATGTCCATTTAGCAGAATAATAATGCTAGGTTTTTCCATATGGACATAGCCAACCATGGATTTGGGGCTCAGTCAACAGTACTAGACATGAGCTCCACCTTGTGGAGTTAAAGCAGAAGGTGGTTGGTTACTTCTATAACATCTGTGACACTATTGTCCCAGTGGTTGTACCTTGCCAAACCAGGTACTGTTGAGGTACTTGGGTTCACAGCAGGGTAGGTCTGTTCATGAATTCTCTCCACCAAGTTGCACGCATACAACCTTGCAGCATTGTGAAAGCTAGCCAATAGGAATGAAACTACCCGGTCTGTCCCAGGTTGATTTCTCTATGTTCTGAGTCAATAATGTGGTGTCTTCAGCAACAAGGTTTGAACACCAAGTTCTGAAGGGTAAGCAAGATCCATGGCTGTAGCTGATAACATTTAAATTATTATAGTGTCTATGTGATTTAAACATTAAAACAAATCTTTTCCCCCCAAGGCTGTAAATAAAAATAAAATAATGACATTTAAGGAAAATAGATAGAACTGGAAATCATTATGTTAAGTGAAATATGTCAGACTCAAAGCCAAACTTGCATGTTTTCCCTCAGATGCAGAATCTAAACTGAAATTTTATGTGTATATGTATATGCGGATTTGCATATGCATGCTAACACTGCTTTTATTTAATTCTAGGAATTCTAAAATTTCCTCCTTGATTTCTTCAGTGCCTTCTGTTTACTCAGAAGTGTGCTATTTGTTTGCAGCTTTTGTAGTTCTATTGTTTCTATGGCTGTTAATTTCAAGTTTGGTTCAAGTTTGGCTCTATGGTTTAAWAAAAAAAAAAACAGGGTTCATTCCATTTTTAAAAATTCCTTAAGACTTGCTTTGTGGCCTATAATATGATTGATTTTAAAAAAAGCTCCATGTGCCACTGTGATTAATCTCTATTCCCCATCTGTTGGATAGGATATTCTTTAGAAATATTGGAGCCTTTTGAGCTACAATTTCACTCCAAGGCCTTTTTGCTGAGATTTAGTTTAGATGACTTACCTAAGGATGATCATGGAGTATTAAAGTCTTGCTGTTGTCCTATCAGAGTCTACCTCATCTGTCATGTTTGCTTAGTGCATTTCTTGACATTGAGAACTCGAACATTCATTGCCTAGATATTCACAATTGCTTTAACTCTTGAAGAACCAATCCCTTTATTAACATGTGAACATTACCTTTTTCACATCCTCTGAAATTTGAGGTTCAAGTCTACTTTACCARAAATGAGAGTGCCTGCCAGCTTGTGGCTTTTGGTTCTCTTTCAGGAGCCTGCTAAATGTACAGATGTGTTCAGTTTGGCTTCTTTTCCTGCCCTACCCCCACCTTCTTCCCTGCCATTTTCAAGTATCCTGTCACTGCCTTTGGGATCCAGGAAGATCTTTCTCTCTTCATCTCTTCATGTTCTTCTCTTATTCTGACTCATTTCTTGTGCTGCATCTTTCCCCATCACTGTGCTCATCTTTGTATTCAAGACATGCCATCGCAATGCTTRACTCAATGATTCTGCCTTAACTGAACAGTATACTACAGAGCCTGACCCGCAGTGACTCTGGATGACACACCCGGGCCACCCTTATCCAAGGGAGACACATAGATGTGTAGATACTCTTTCACAGTTCATTCTAAACAATACACCCGCTGAGGGTTTAGGACAAATCTGGGTTTGGTTCGCCCTCTAGTGTTGAAACGGTGACAACAAACAAAAGTATCCTCATGGCAAATCCAGTCTTAGGGTGACAGCTAGTGCTGAAATTGAAGGGGTGACTACAGTGTGAGAGAAAATAATCAGCCTGCTTAGAATTTCTGGAAAAGTAAGCACAGACAGCAATAAATGTGTGATTTTAATGCACAGATTATGTTACACACCAAGCAACATCAAGAATTTCCAGTAAGGAGAGATTATTAGGAATTGATAAAGAAGCTACAGGAAGGGGAAGGGAAAGGAACAAAGGCAGTAGAAAACAGATRTAATCAATGCCTGCTTTCATGCATTGAAAGGTCAGTGAATCCCRTTTCTGTGTACTAGAAATATGTGTTAATTTAAATTTTTCCAAGGCTRGGGGAGGGGTAAAAAAAGACCTTTCGATGAACCATGACCCCATCTAAGAGTGAAAATGAGGTACAGAAAGCAGTCATAAACCACAGAGATAAAACCCAAAATGTGGATTTAGAGCGGCTGTGCAGTGGTTCGAATGAAAAATGTCCCCCACAGGCTCCAGTGTTTGAACACGTGGATCTCCAGTTGGTGGCGCTGTTTGGTTAGGTTTGGAAGTGGGGCTTGTTGGAAGGAGACCATCAAAGGAAAGGGAAGGCTTTGAGGGTAGAGAGCTCCACCATACTCTCAATTTGCTTTCTCTGCTTCCTGCTTATGTTTGAAGATATGAGCTCAGCTTCCTGCTGTCGCTATCCTGTCTACTACTTGCTAYCATAACTTCTGCCACGACTGACTCTTATTCCTCTGGAACTGTGAGTCCAAATAAAATCTTTCCAATAGTTTCCTTCTTTATGGTGTTTTATCACAGCAACCAAAAGGGTAACAAATAAAAACTATTAAGGAAACCAAACAAGTTTCAAGAAAACATCACACACACACACACACACACACACTCAATGCTCTATTAGAGAAACTTAGTAAAGAAATAGTAGTCAGTCTTTTTAAATTAAAAATCTTTGAACTGGAAGTACATTAAGTAAAATAACAAATGTTGAAAAAAACACCAATATTAAATATATCAAAGGAAAAATGGCTGAGGCTGAATTCAGACTTATTAAAGAAAAGAGGGAAGAAAAATGAAGAAATTGTGAGAATGTTGGGATCACATTAAAGGCAAAAAGAAAAATATGGATTATTGTGGTTCAGTCTTCTGAAAGTCAAAGAAAGCTTATTCAANGGGCTACAGAACGGGAGGAAATGTTTGCTAAATATTTATATGACATGGAAATAATATCCGTAATGTATTTTCAAAATTGGAAAATTAAGCAACAAAAGAAAAAATAATCTAATCAATAAATGGGCAACTTCAATAGATACTTTTCAAAGTAAAAGTTTTTTTTTTAAAAAAGCCAATAAATAATAAATTTAAAATGTTAAACACTTTTAGCCAATGGGAAAATACAAATCAAAACTACACTGAGATTCCATCTCACCCCAGTCAGAAAAACAAAACATAACAAACAAAAAACCCAAAACCAAACAAATGTTGGCAAGGGGGAAAAGAACTCTTATACCGTGCTGACAGAAATATAAATCAACTCATCCACTCAGAAATCAGTAACAAAGTCCTTTAAGAATTTCATGGCCATAAATCATGAACACATCAGGAGGAATCCAAGTACACTGTAAAGATTTTTGCATATATACATATATATATATACACACTATTCTTAATAGTGAACTCATGCACTAAGCTTTGGTGCCTAGCAGCAGAGCAAACGCGGGCGCGTCCTGTGAGAACGAGCAATGCAATATCCTGTCACAAAGAAGAAAGAAACCATGTCACCTGCAGGAAAATAGATGGGGCTGGAAATCATCCTGCTAAATGAGACAACCTACAGTCAGATCGACGAGACGAGGGTCACRYGTCTCCTCTCAAGTGGGAAGTATGGAAGGGGGAAAGGCATGAGAGCAGAAAGGAGAYTGTTAGTGACAAGAACAGCTCAAGGGGCTTCAGAGAAGGTCCAAGATCCACAGAGGACAAACACCTGCACCTCCCATCACCCCAGTGTCCCTTCCTGTTAGAAGTCACCAGAAGTTGGGRAGGCCATATCTAGGTGCTAGGTCAAAAGCAGTGTGAACAAATGGTCAACTGCTCTCAGCATCCCTGTGGTTCCTGGTGGAGGGTGGAGGACTTGTGAACCTCCCCCTACCCCAAGCTCTTTGGCATGTCTGTTGTGGCTCTCCTTGTTTAGCTTATATTGAAGCTGTCATGTGGAGACTTTATGGGTATAGCTTCTGACATTAAACAGTCTCACAGCAAACTCGTGATCCTCTGGCTCGTACATCCTTCTTCTGCCATACTCCCCAAGACTTAGGTGCAGGAGCTTCATAGATGTATTTATTGGGACTGGGGCTCCACATCTATGAAATTTGATTGGTGGTGGTTTTCTGTGATGATCTTCATCTGGTGCATCCCAAAGCCTTCTTGACACGAGGAGTAGGTGTGTTGATCGACAACAGACAAGTGCCAAACTTATCTGGTGTGTATGAGAACAAATGTCTAAGATGTACCTTGAGATTAGAGGGCAATTGAGGAAAGCCGTAGTTGTAGGTTCTCCTGCAAGACCCACGACTTCCCCAGCCTTGGGTGCTGGCTACATTTCCAGCTCCAGGCATGGTTTCTCTCTTGTTGAGTAGGTCTTCCCTACTTTGGAAGCTTGCATGGCGCTTTCTGTACCATGAGAGCTAGTTCTCAAGAAGGAGACATCCAAGTCCATTCCAGCCCWGGGGCCTTTGGACCCTGTGTCTGAAGTACAGGTTACTTCAGCAATAGGGGCTTACCTTCCACCTCTAGAGGGCAATCAAGTTCAATGACAAGAGCCTGTGACRTTTTAGGAGACTCTTGGACAACTCTGACCAATCCTCAAAAGAGACTTTCTTATGCCTGGTGTTGGAAGTTTTGTTAGATGATCTTTGGCTCTTGGGAGGAGCAYTGTCAGCCCAGATGAGAAAATTTCAGTTTAACTATGTATATTTATTTATACATGGGCACGGATATTATAGAATTTTAAAAACATATACTTCATAGTGTGGTTCCTTATGACCTTTTCAGACATTCTTACTGTTATTTTCCCTCTTCCCTCCTTCTGTATTTACCTTCATCCACGCCCTCATGAGAGCCCTCCTATTTTCCCATTTCCACGACCAGATCATTTGGACCCTGCTGATCTCCTCCCTGTTACTACCCCCCCTGCCCCCCCCAACCACAGCAAAGGTTCCTTGTTACTTTCCTGGTTTCTGCAGTTACTCCAGAATATATGCTCACATCTTGAGATTTGGAGTGAGGGACCTCTGATGAGGGAGAGTTTGCAGCATTTGTTTTTCTCGGTCTGGGTTTTCTCACTCAATATAATAATTCCTTTTTCCATCCATGTACCTGCAAAGTTCATGACTTCATTTCACAGATGAATAGCA
>BDUI01013888.1:38926-49593 GCA_002335545.1 Apodemus speciosus | reverse complement strand
TCAGTCCCATAATATGTAAATTACATACATTCATATTATAATATATTATATTATATATGCTATAAGATAATATTCCTTAACATTTGTTAAGGTATGTTTTCTCCACCCCACCTSTAAATRATAGAGCARTATGGCTGCTTCTTGTTTTTTTGAATGCTTGATGGTGTTTCCTTGAGACTCTCCTAACCCACACTGATATACCTCACCAGAACCTCCATTTGTCCCCTAGGTTTCTATAAACTACACATTCTGTGAGCTCACCACTTATTTGGTCTTTGATGAGAAGCATCTTCTTCAATCAACCATGTCTATATTTGCCTTTTAACTCAAATGATAACCTTCTGTGATTTCCCGTTTTGACAGTCATAAATAAATCAATAATAAAATGTCTTTTTTTTTCCTTTTCAACTACGACTACAGGACCTTAAATTAGGACAAGGCTACCTTAAGGAAGTGTTAGCCCCCAACAGTGGTTAACATTTTACTACTTCACAGACAATCTTTAAAAGGATCATTGAAAAGGATAGAAAAGGATCATTGATTATTGCATAGTACAGATTTAAAGTCATTGAACATAAGAATTAAGAATGTAATGACTAATGATTATTCATTATATTATATATTACATTTACTATATAATATTTATTTTATATACCATTATATAATTACCATAATATTCATAATATTATTATGAAAGTAAGCTGAGATGGGTGAGTATCTCTTATCTGTTTCCTTTTGTACAGAAAAAGTTGGCATTGGTGTCCCACAATGCTGTCTTCCTTGACAGGAGGTAGACAACAGCTAGGATTCACCCTTCACTGGTGCAATAGCAAGTACTTCGTATACAGCAAACACTGGCCTTCTGGGTAATCCTGGTGAGATAGAGGCAGTTCTCGTGGTGAGGATGACCATAGCTCTATGGAAACCTCTTCCCTGGCCTCGCCGTGCTGGAAAAGCAGAGTGACAAACTTCTGCAATCCTGACCTTATCAGAATAGAAACAAGGGAAAAATTCCCAGGCATTTTATAAATGCTAAAATATCTAGTGCTTTATAGTCTTGCCTGGAAATTCTGAATAGTTTCTGGGAAATTCCGAAAACTCTTGCTTCCGACGTGAGTTTGTCTTCTACATAGAACAGTGCCACCAAGGCTGCAGGCATGTGGATGGTGAAGCCCATCCCACACTTCACATCTCTGGGGCCGCTGTCACTTCAGCACGGCTTCTCTACATCCCACATTATTATGACTCTATGTAAATGTAAGCACGGCTTCCCTGGACATAATTTCGTAAAGCTAGCTATCTCCCATCTTTAGCAGTGAAACTCAAGTGGCAAGTCTGACAAGCCAAGAAAAATGAACGCAGTTAACTTCAGCCGTCCCTGTTCATCTGAAAGCTCATGTCAGTCTCTAAATAAGCTTTTCATTTTTCCATTCAGTCTGCTGATCTTTGTTGATTTACAGCACGAATGAGCACGGCACATGGCAACTTGTAGAGTGAATTTTTTTCCTAAATAATAAAACATTTATTGCAGACGCATCAAGCTAGCTAGTGGCTCTAAATTATTGTGGCAATGAAGTGCCATGTTACAACTCATTTACATCCTTCCGAAGACTCTCCATTACCAAAGTAAGTCATTTAATTCCATCTAAGAAGAATGACTTTGCAACGTATATTTACTGCAATTTGGAAAATATATATATACTTAGATCATATTAGAAATTATGATGAGGATCCATCTGAACCGAGTGCAAACAAAATAAACTAGTCAGAGTGGATTGAATTATTTAATATAATTTTTGCTACAGAGATACACAATATAACTTCAGAAAACATTGAGAGATGAAGTCAACTATGCTTAGTGTGTGTTAGCTGGGAAAGTGTAAACCTTAGAGTGTAATTGATATTCTCTCCAATTTGTCTTTGTTTTCCACTCTTCCTTCAAGTAAGACGTGAAGTGTGAAGTTTGTCCTGTTTTTCTATCATCAGTTATGAATCATAAACTTTAGTGGCTTATGGAGTGCTTCCTGTTTTTATTAATGCAAGGGGCTTGCTCATTTAATACACCCATCAAGTTGATACCAGATCCACTTAATTAACTCCTCCTTTACCTTGACTCTAAGATTCTGATTTTCTACTCCAGTCCTACATTTGGCCAATTACTCATTACTCTCTGTTTGAAAATATCCTTAAATATACACGAAACTTTTATATACGTTTTCAATTATACAAATATTGTCACTTTGTCTTTTATTTTATCCACCMCCAGTATAAGTTTTATATACCTGCATTTGGCTCTATAGTGTTAGGCATTAGCTTCTAATTGCAGAACTATGACCAAAGCATACATTGTGAACATACAATTATCTTCCTAAACTAGAGTGACTCCAATACCCAGCTGTAGTATCTGATAAATGTCAACATCTAAGTTCTATTAACCTATGAGACATATATTTCTCTAGGGTTCATTGCAAGAGTTAGGTTCCTGAGTCACATGGAGAAATCACATAAACAAACTAAGCAAGAACAAACTGTGACAGCATGTACAAAAACACACAAACAGGGATGCAAATACATCAGGAACATACACTTGTGAACAGACTCAGGCAGATGAAAACATATACAGTAAATTCATTAAGTTCTTCAAGGCTGTGCCAAACATGACACATTCAGAGTGACAAATTTATCCTGTACAGTCAATATACCTGCATTCACAGAAAGTATATGCATGTACTGATACTTAAGCCTATCACAAGTTCTGCAGCTTGTACTCAGAAGTAGCTTGAGTACTCAGAAGATCTGGGATCTTAGCAAAAGGGCTTAAGTGCTCCTGTCTCCCCACACTCTCTACAAATTTAGTTTAATTATTACAGATTTGCTTACCTCGAGGCTGCAAATTATCTTTATTTTAATCACCCAATTACTGAGTTGGAGTTTCTCTAAAAATTATTCATGATTGGTTTAGACTTTCCCTTCTGTGCATCATCTGCACATAGCTATTTTGCATATTTTGAAATGATTTTGTGTCCTTTTGTTCTCTAACTTCAGAAACTGCATGTGCATGCTACATGCTAAGCACCGTGTACATGATTTATTTCATGTGGCCAGATCCATTCATATTTATTTACTTTGATATTTACTTTGGAAATCTTGATGATTATCTCTATTTATGTCCCAGAGGACAATGCAGCTTTTCTCCTGGTCTGCTAAGTCCCTTATTTGCATTGTAGTGCTTAGTACATTCAAATTCCACTTTTATGTGTATTGTTAATTAGAAATCCATGCCTATTTTTTCCGATAGTAAATATTTTTCATTCTTTACTTCATAGTCCAGGTATATACTCATGGACTCTATTTGTCAGTCATTATTCATCTATAATCATGTCTCTGAGTCCTGTTTTTGAAATCTATTTGCCTCTCAGCAAATCCTAGATTGTATTTATTAAATAGCTTTGATTAAGGAAGGACACAATTATACCTCTGAATTATGGGTTCTTCATCTTCTATCTACATTTTGGGAAGACTTTTCAAAGTATCTCAACTATATTTTATTGAGTTTATTAATGAACTTAATTTATATTTGGATATATCGTGATAAATTGATTAATCTATCAATATAGGTCTGCCTTTTTCAGACTTTAAGAAAAATATTACCACAAAAGCAGGGTTCATTTGGATTAGGATAATTTATAGGTTTATGACAGAAAATAAATATAAGCATTTTTTACCCTTAAAATTGCATCTTATTTTTCTATCATGTTTTTCTCTTTGATCCCTTTTTATGATAGTGAATAATTTAGGCTTTGTGGGCTAGTCAGTATATCATAACCATTCAGTTCTGTCGTGGTGATGAAAAAGATGCCCCCAGACAATAAATCAACAGTTGGACATGGCTACATTCCAATAAAAGTTTATTTAGGAAACCAGTTGACAGCTGGGTTTGGCTAACAGGCATTAGCTGACTGAACCCTGCTATAGAGGAATAAAGCTAACTTGTTTAAGCCATTGTGTGCAGCAAATTTGTGAATTCCCTAATTAGTAGGAATAATTGGATTGCTGATTAACTGTAGAGGATTTATATTATATAGACACATGACCTGTAAATAATGACAGTTTGTATCTTTCATTTTAATTATAGAACTTTTCTCCTAATTACCAAGTTGGCCAAAATTTTCACATTTGTATTAAAAATCCACTGGCAGTGGGTACCCTCGTCTTGATGCTCACTTTACTGGGAAATCAGTCTTTTTATTTCATTTTTAGTAAATGCAATATTGTGCAAAATGTTGGGTTRGTTCATCTGTGTTACCAGTAAATTTATGAAGTTTTATCTTTTATCAGATAAAGAAATATTAGTCACTGATCATCATTGTATTTTTGTAATAAACTTTAACATAACATTTTTCTCTTGAAATTGTTTTTGAGTCAAAATTATGTATAATGAAAAAATACAGTTTAAGCATACAGTGCAATGGGTTGTGATAAATGTAGACACCCTAGTATTCATCATCGCAGTAAAGACAGGGATCGTTTTCATTATAGAGAAAAGTGTGCTCCTGGTTTCAGTTATATCCTCCCTATTTCAAAACCTAGTAGGATACAGCGATTTTTCTATCACCAAAAATAAGGCTGCCCTGTTTAGAACGTTATATTGATTAAGTCATTCTTTCTCTGTGCATGTCTTTTCTCTGCATTTATGCGACTGAGAACATAAGTCAGTCAGCCCTTTTTTTTATCATTTTATCTCTAGGTTTATTTTATGAATCTAGGGAATGTTGTATGCCATCTGTTAAACAATAATAGGAATAGTTCTGGATTTCAATTATTAGATTTGTTATTAGCAAACCAACTATGAATGTCTGCTTCCAAAGTATTATGTGCACAAATGGCTTCAATTTCTTAGATAAATACCTACGATGACCTAAGATTCTTAATGTGGATTTTTGAGCTTTCTTATCTATTACAGCATCTAAAGCTATATATTTCCATCTAATGGTTGTTTGAACTCCATCCAATAATGTAATGTTATGTTGGTATGGTCAAACAACCCAACATATTCAATTTCCTTTTGGATTGATTTTTTTTGTCACATGTGTTAGATAGGACATATTTTTTCAAATACTCAATAATTTTCTTAATATATTATTGCTTCTTATTGATAATTTACATTTTGTCAGGAATAGATCATGTGTAATAATACTTTTTAGTTATTTTATTTATTTACATTTCAAATGTTGTCCCCTTTCCAGTTTCYTATCCCCTCCCCTTTGTCTCTATTAGGGTGCTCCTCCACCCAGCCACCCACTCCTGTCTCACTACTCCAGCATCCTCCTATGCTGGGTCATCAAGCCTCCATAGGACCATGGGCCTCCAGTCCCATTCATGCCAGATAAGGCAATCCTCTRCTATATATGTATCTGGAGCCATGGATTCCTCCATGTATACTCATTGGTTGGTGGTTTAGTCCCTAGGAGGTCTGGGGATTCTGGATAGTTGATATTGTTGTTCTTCCTATGGTGTTCCAATCCCCTTAGCTCCTTCAGTCCCTGCCCTAACTCTTCCATTGGAGTCCCTGGGCTCAGACCACTGGTTGGCTGTGAGTGTCTGCCTCTTATTAGTTAGGTGCTGGCAGAATCTCTCAGGGGACAGCTATACCAGGCTCCTTTCAGCAAGTACTTCTTGGCATCGGCATTAGTGTTGGGGTTTGGGGTCTGCAGATGGGATGGATCCCAAGGTGGGGTTGTCTCTGGAGAGCCTTTCCTTCAGTATATGCTCCAATTTTTTGTCCCTGCATTTCTTTTAGACAGGAACAATTCTGGGTTAAAACTTTTGAGATGGGTGGGTGGCCCCATCCCTCAACTAGGAGCTGTGCCTACCTACTGGAGATGGTCTCTATAGGTGCTATCTGCCCTTTGTTGAGTATTTCCACTAATGTCATCCCTGAGAGTTGGCTCAGTCATTAAAGGCTGGTCTTACAACCAAAAATAATATTTTTAGATATATCGAGAATTGTTGCATTTGCTGGCGTATCTTGCTAAAAGTTCTACTTTATTGAAAAAGCAATGGTTTGTTTGGTGTGTGTATATAGGGTGCATGTGGAGGCTGAGGTGCATGCATGCACATGTGTCAAAAATCAGAAGTCAGCCAATCTCCGGTGTCATTCCTCAGATTTCATTCTCCTCGTTTTTGAGAAAGGATCCTTTATTGGCTTGGACAGTGGGCTGACTAGTAAGAAAGCCCCAGCAACCAACCTGCCTCTGCCCATACGGTGCTGATATTAAAAGGATACTGCATCCTGCCTGGCTGTGTGTGTGTGTGTGTGTGTGTGTGTGTGTGTGTGTGTGTGTGTGTGTCTGTTTATGTGTCTTTATGTGTCTCTGTGTGTAGTGTGTGTGTGTGTGTGTGTGTGTGTGTGTGTGTGTGTGGTGTATTTGTGGGTTAATTTTATTCTGGGGATCAAATTCAAGTCTTCCTGCTCACTTCACAATTTACTGATTGAGTCATCTCTCCAGCCCGTTTTCTGTTATCACTTAGGTAGCATTTATATGGTATGCTACAGATTCAAGTAGGTCAAATAATTATTTTTTCTTTTCACTACACATCACTGTCTTGATTACAAATTAATAAATGTCTTAAAATTAGATGATGTTAGTTCTTCAGTTTTGATTACTTCAAAAAGTATGATAGACATTCCATATAGACATTCCATATGTTTCGATAACCTACCTCTTAATGAAAAAAAGGGTATGTGATGCGATTGCTTTGGATCTGCAAATTAATTTTAAAAGTTTATAGCATAAAAAACATGCATTTTAAGTCCATAAATTTGGCATCTCTCTTCATTGTTATTAATTCCTAAGCAATTTTTCAAAATCTGCCAGTGTTCCAGGACATAATTTGTCAAGATTACCCTAGAAATTTTACATTTTGTGCTGTTTGTCTGGATTGCACTAGAATGTTCATTGCTATCAGGTAAATTATAACTAATTCCCTATTTTGCTGAAAATTTTTACTTGTACTTTTTTATTCTGTTCTTGATTGAGCCAAAATATGTTCTTCTCTGTCTCTCTGGCTTCTTGAAGTGTTGTGATTGTGCCTCTTTCCTCAGCCTTACTTAAACTGAGCACTTCTTTAGAACTCACCACTGCTCAAAACTAGTTTACTAACTAGTTACTAACTAGTTTACTAACTAGTTTATAACTAGTTTTGTAAGTAATCTAGCATTTACTTAGCGGTCACACTGGGAGGCACAAAATGCATAAGAAACTCACAGAGAAGCCTTGGAATTGTGCCATACCATGTCATGATAAGCATCCGAACCTTAAAATAATACAATTAATTCATTTCTCCTCTCCTATTTGAGGGTATCTTGACTTATACCTGCACATATTTTATAAATTCCATTTACTGTTGCTGTATTTTCATTTATACTGTCATTATCTGCTTAGAAGACTAAAAATAGTAACATAACCACAAATTTAGATTTCCATCTTTGTAATCTTAATTTCTTTACATTTTTTTCATGCGAAGTTAAATTTCTTTCTTAATTCTCATGCCAGTTCACCATGGGGGCAGTCCTTCAGTTTTTATCTAGCTTTCCCTTCTAAAAGATATTTTATTGAAGTAGTCAATTCTCCATCTATGGGTGGCTCCCTCAATGATTTTCATCTTTCGAATATTTCCTCTTGCTTTATTTTCTCCTGGTATGCTTAGATTTAACTAGAAATCTAATATAATCTTTATATTTGTTCTTCCTTTTTCTAGTTTTGAAAGAAACATAACTCTTAAGGCCATATCTTTTCCCCTTAACTCTATCTCTTCATAGTTTGATCTCTTTCTCTGTAATTTAGAGAAGCATGTGTTTTCCACTTTGGGACAGCCTCTTTACATAATAGTCTGGGAAATGCCTCTAGGAAGAAAGAAAGCAAGATAATATTTTCATTCAGTCTGTAAGGATTTATCTTTATCAGGGCAAAAACTCATCATATTCTGAGGAGTGTTTACTTTATGTAAGAGATTTAAGTGGAAAAACATTATTAAACATTCTTTGTGAAAATAAAATCAATTATTACAATGTCTATTTGACTATATCTATCAATATTAAAATAAACTTGCCCTATGGCAGTCTATGCAGTTCTCCTGTGTAGAAATTCATCACATAAAGTTTTATACCTGTGGATAGGAATATCCGTGCCCACAGTATTTACACTAACAGTGACGTGAAATAATAATACGTTTGTAAATGATGGACAGACAAATTGGGTAATCTTTTTAACCTATAACACAACAAAATTAATCCATGTGCTATTCAATATTTGCATTGGTTAAATAAATCATAGAACATATTTTAATAATCATAAATTTGTATTAATTACCAATGAATATTGATAGCATAAGAGTTATGTGTTATGTGTAATTATGTAAAAATTGAATGTGTACTGATTTTGAGTGTTTCAGTAGAAAACAGTGAAGAAGAGAAAGTACAGTGGGTTTGACTCACAGATCAGAAAGGATAAACAAAAGAGGCTTTTTGTTTGTTTATTTGTTTATAGGTTTTTCTTTCTTTTTTTCTTTTCTTTCCTTTTTTTCTTTTTTTGGATTTGGTTTTTTCGAGACAGGGTTTCTCTGTGTAGCCCTGGCTGTCCTGGAACTCACTCTGTAGACCAGGCTGGCCTCGAACTCAGAAATCCGCCTGCCTCTGCCTCCCAGAGTGCTGGGATTACAGGCGTGCACCACCACTGCCCAGCAAAAGAGGCTTTTTTWAAAATATAATTTTATTTTTTACTTATTTTCTTGAAATCCTGCTCCCAGCCACCTACTTCCAAAATCCTTCTTCCATTCCACTCGCCTTCTCTTCTAAGTGGGTGGGGCCCCTTTGGCTATCCCCCAGCCCTGGCCCTTCAAATCTCTGCGAGGCTAGGCGCTTCCTCTCCCATGGAGGCCAGACAAGGCAGCCCAGCTAGAAGAACAYATCCCACAGACAGGSGACAGCTTTGTGTACAGCCCCCTGCTACAGCTCGGGATTCACGTGRAGAACAAGCTGCACATCTGCCTCAGATGTGCAGGGAGGCGTAGGGTCCAGTCTGGGTATGTTTGCCAAAGAGGCTTTTAAAAATAGAACCAAATCTCTCTTTATCTTAGTTAATTTATTGCTGCAATGAGACACAGGACCAAGGCACTCTATAGAAGAAAGTGTTTAGTGCGGCTTACAGTTTCAGAAAGGGGAGTCGATAGCCCTTGTAGTGGTAACAGAGAGGCAGGCATGGTGCTGGGACAGGAGGAGAGAGCTTACAAGAGATCCACAAGGAAGAGGCAGAAAGAACTGCCATGGGCTTTGGAAAACTTCCAAGCCTACCCTAGCGACACAGCTCCTCCTGCAAGGCCACAGCTCCCAAACAGGTTTACTAGCTGGGGATCAAGGATTAAAATACATAAACTTACAGGGACCTTTGCCATTCAAAGCACCACACTCCACATTTGCACCCATCTCCACCTGGTGATGTCAGCTGATTTTGTCATGGTTCCCTATAAAAAACATTCTTTGATTGTTTGTTCAAAGGCAGTTTCATGTTTCCCAGTGTGTGAAACACATGATTACACTAAAGCATCAATCTGATCTACATTTAAAGTAAGAAGTTATACACTCGACTAAAACTAAGGCCAAATGGTATATCACTTGAAAACCAAGATGTATGTTTTCTACATCTTAAAGGCCCTGTAGCAGCATATTCTATATATCACATACTAGCTGAACAGATAATCTATTACAATGTATCAGAATTGTGTGCAATTCTTATTCATTGAATAGAACCAATAAATGAATGAACTCTATTCCATGTGAGAGAGTTTCTACTTTGAAAGCTAGGAGGAACAGGTTCAATAAACAGTGTTAAAAGAGTTCCAAGCTTATGAACATTATTTACAGTAATTGATTGCACCAAAGATTTGGAAAAAAAAATCATTGGAGCTTGGGTCTTTAGGACAAGCATATTTTTCTATAAATTGAAATTGCTTCATGATATGAAAAAACTTCCTATCAAGCTTTCTCAATCCTCCTGTTAATAAAATTAATACAGATTAATTAATACCTAATTAATAGAAATTAGATATTTTTTGAATAAAAATAGTGTGTTGTTCTAAATGCAATTCTACTGCTTAATGGAGACTGCATCTTCTGATTCTTTGAGGCAATACAAAGAGCATAGACAGACAACTCAGAAATAGCGTTGCCTCAAGTTTACAGCCATCCAGCCTGAAAACACAATTAGGTGCGTGAGATTAGAGAAAAACAGTTTCTTTTTTTATTAAAGTTTAGCTAGTAAGATCCATCCTGTAGAAAGTCCTGACACTCCTCAGTGTTTGGGGCCTCTAAGATGGATTCTGAATAAGAGGTAAGAAACAAGAGCTTTAGAATCTATCTTGCCAGCTAAATTACAATATGAAATAGTTGTCCTTTAGCCCAATGCAATTAATTCTATTCTTAAGGGTGAGCAGTTGAAAAGCAAGACAAAGGTTTATGTCTGAGATTCCTCCTCCACTTTGTGAATGTTCCATGCACATGCACAGTACAAACCAAGTTCAGCTTATTCGTACATGAAGAACATTCAGGGTTTTTGTTGCTGGAGGTGGTGGTGGTGGTAGTGGTGGTGGTGGTGGTGGTGGTGGTGGTG
>BDUI01013888.1:20895-33350 GCA_002335545.1 Apodemus speciosus | reverse complement strand
TGTAGCCACATAAGAACTGAGTAGACATTATCATTTTAGTCTAAAATATTTGCTGTTACTCTTCCTACTGAAAGTATATATTAGAGGATGGTAGTGATGAAGGCTATAAAGAAATGAATTAAGAAAGGGTCATAAACTGGTAAATATATCAACTACATGGAACTCTGCTCTATGCATAACTTCCAAAGAGCTTTGGGGACAGCAAAGTTTCTTACATACTAAAAGAAGAGAAAGCAAGGACAAGTAAAGGGTATTTACTTATTTTCAGTTATTATTTATATGGTTGTTTATTGGAAAGAGAAAGAGCAGATTCCATATCCATCAGTATCACCAGTGATAGGTTTCCCTGAGGTTTATATTATGTGGCACAGATCATTGAAGACCTGCTGTCCACTGTTATGTTTACTCTTCTAATGTACCAAGCAAGCTACTAGGAGCTTAATCATTTCACAGACAAGGTAAAGCTGGGACATAATGATTTAGTCTAGAGTCCAAAGTCAGAATGCTGCTAAGTTGTTACAAAGCTGTGTGACACAGACCAACAGCCTGGATGTCATCTGGAAGCCTCTTAGAAGATCGAAATTAGACCCACCCAAGCTGAAGCAGTAGGCTTTGAAGTTGTACCAAGACCTTACTCACTTTCACTTATTCTGATCTGAGAAACTCCCTTTAAGGGGACTTTTTTCTTTTTTTTTCTTTTTGCTTTTATTCTCCTAAAACTTTATAACCTCTTCTTTGGGTAATGACACCTGCTAAAAACTTCAACTTTTCCTTGATTCCATCTCTGCAATATTAGGGAGTTCAAGTGCAGTCGATCTCCCTTGTACTTGGACTCCATGCTGGCAAGGTCACTTGTTAATATTTACCTGCAATCTTAAAATGAATGTTCACTACCCTTCATAGTTATGTGTGAAAATGCACAGAACAGCAAAAGATTTGAGTTAATATAATACAAATTTCCATCTAAAGTCAGACAACAAGGCTATGCCTTGTTCCTGCCATAATTCTTTTTCTTTGTATTATTTGTTGATTTTCTTAGAAAAAATATTACTTCAGTGAGAATTTCATATATGTTTTGGTCATGTTCATCCTGCCCCCCCACCCAGTTCTTCTCACATCCACTCTCTCCCCTGTTCACCCAACTTACTGTCCTTTTAATTTTAAGGGATCGAAACTAATTTGTGATTCCCAAATATTCTTGGATGTGTGGCTTTCCAGCGGAGCATGTTGACTTGCCAGAGATGACTCTTAATCTCTATCTATCTATCTATCTATCTATCTATCTATCTATCTATCTATCTATCTATCTCCCTGCAATTAACATCTGCCAACAGCTCCATGGCTAGAGAAAGGATTTGGGTCCAACTCAGTATGTTCATGCCAGATTTGGTCTGGCTTGGTCTTTCACAGGGCTTGTCCATGCTGTTGGGATCATTAAGAGTTCAGATGTACAGCTGTTCTGCTGTGTCCAGAAGACACTGTTACCTTATAGACATCAACTGCTTCTGGGTCCTCTGCTTTTTCTCCCTGACTCTCTAAGACAATTCTTGGGTCTTTGGAGAAAGAGGTACTGTATAGATGTTCCATTTATGAATCACTATTCTGCCATCTCTTATTCTCTAAACCTTGGTCAGCTGTGGATTTCTGTGTTAATCATCAATTACTGGAAATAGAAACTTTATGGATAACACTTGTGAGATGCATTGATCCATGGGTATAAATATAAGCCATGAAGAGTCAATTTAATACTAAGTCCATTTTGCAGAATAATAGTAGTGATTTCATTGTTTAGAATGATTTTCTAATCTAATACCAAAATTCTGTCTCTTGTTCCTAAATATAAGGACTTTAAAATATGCTTTGTAGAGAAAATATGCATAGCAGCAGCATTCAAGGATGTCTTACTGTTTTTGTGACCATTACATGTTATCCAATAACATATTAGATCCAAAAAGTATCAGGGGAAGTTTGAACTTCTGTATTTGAAGCCACTCTAGAAATTTCTAAAGTTTCCCTCTCATGCATGATGGAAAGCAGCTAGATTTTTGTATTTGTGGGAACAGAACCAATTCCAGAAACTAACAGTGGAAAACCACTGTTTTAAACACTAGAAACGAGATCAATGTATGGTCCCACTGTACCATATACACTGTCAAAAATGCTGATTCTTTATCCACCAATGTTTAATGAAAAAAATATTTTTATATCATTTCTGACTAGATTTGAAGTCTGTCATGTAGGTGAGAATTTAAATCTAGTGTTATAAACCAGGTCGGAGGTTCATAGCTGAATAGGTCAAAGGTCCCAGAGTAGAACTTACTATTGTTATTTTGATAAAGGGACATATTGTCAAACTGCCTTCTAAATATATATGTTTATACCCAAAGGCCTGGACCACTGCTAACCTTGGTCAGAGAAGCTTCTTTTTTCAATGGTTGGCAGTTAATTTAGAAGTTCATAACTAGTCAAAGTCCTGAAAGCAAGTGATTTTGAGGGTTCCTTTCTAGATGGAACATCTTTACTTCTCACTACTATGGCCTAGGTAGCAATGTGAAGGAGATTCAGAGGACAATAAAAAAAGAGTACTAAGAAACGGTATTGTCTCAACATGGTAGGCCTTCTGCGTTCATGATGTCACATCAGCTTTGATTATATGCATAAGAACAAACCAGCCAATATTTTTTATAGATGGAGAAGATCTCATGAGACACTACCTCCTAACTGAGGAGCTACTGGCAAGTGCTGTGAAGGAGGTAAAACGTTTTAGAGTTGTATAAATGGCCCCATATTCATGCTCATATGGAACATTCTAAATGGATTTAGTCTGCTATTGCAGGAGGATGAGAAGGAAGTGGAGGAGGAGAAATAAAGAGATGAGGAATAAGAGGAGGAAAAGGAGAAGAAAAGGAACAAGAAGAATATAGAAGAAAGAAGAAAGAAATATGAAGTTGTGAAGTAGACTTATTAAGGAAAATCCTGGAAGAGAAGGAAGAGGCGCTGGTGAGTAAATATGATCAGATTTTGCTGCATACATATATGAAATTCTCAGATAATAAAAAATTAAATGTAATTAATTATTTAAAAAACCCTCACATGGAACTAGGTGTCTTCAAACAAACACACCATTAAGCAATGTGATGTACTAACTGAAGACGTGATCAAAGGCTAATTCTGCTTTGTCTCTAGGAGCAATGGTGCAGTGTTCACTAATTCAGTTATGTAACTATATCACATCATATGAATCAACTGCACTTGAGCCTATGAGCCAGTCATGTTCCCAGGTGTTGGAGATATAATAATAAACATGCCATATGGTCCCATCTCTTTTTGTGTTTTATTGGTTACTGAGGGAGATAGATATTTATTTAAAAAAGATAAATTTATCAAAAAGCCTAAACAACATAAAAGATAGAACACAGGAAGACTTCAACCTATAAGTAAAAAGACCTGCTCTGACCTCTCTAAGATGGGCATTTGAAAAGAGAAGTAAGCTAAGAGGCAAGCCAGCAAAACAAAACACATAGTAGTCCAGACCCAGAATGAAACTAACTACAGACACCCAGAGATGAAACATGACTGAATATTATTAGTCTTTTGATTCCCAGACATATAACACAAAATTTGGAACCTAGTAAGCATTTATTAATATCTTGATTGAAATTCTCATTGAGTACTGTAATGTATCTGTAAGCAAGGAATCTAAGGAAAAAGAGACAGACAGATACTTTTGTTGTGCTATGTAATGTAATAAAATAATAAACCTGAAAGTTGGATATGTTATAAACATAGCTGTAGGACAGGTGATTAGAACATTATTCCAGCAAATGTGGAGTTTGTGCTAAAGAAATTTATATAAAGTTCAAAGATGGGAATTATTAGTGATGTATTTGTGTTTCCAGATACTGCCATTAGATACCTTTGTAATTTAGACAAGTATTTAAATTGGCTATGAAATAAATCCTATCATGGGCCTACATTGTTAAGTGTGTTTTAAAGTATACTTGAGTGATCCCACTGTGAAAGTTGTTAATTTACTGTTTGTAATTTCTTCCCTGAGCATAAGTAAGACCAACTTGCTGTAAAATAATATGTTGATCAATTAGGCACAGGGCTGAGTTTTTGTTGTTCATTTATGTGTTTATTTATTCAGTCAATGGATGATTGAGTTCCTACTGTGGAACAAATGCCCAATGTGATACTAAGGGAGGATAAGTAGGCAATTCATGTGGTGGACAAATGCTAATAAAAACAACAAAAAATAAGCCCAGAACTGCATACAAGCTAGAAATGAAGGTAAAGTACTTTGACTGTATTTGAAATTTTACTTTATCTCAGGAGGATATAAACAAGATGATAAGTAAGAAAACAAAGATATCAAAGACACTGGTGATAAAACGGACATGGATTCTGTGGTGATTCATATTGGCAAATTGACAAGATCTAGACTCACCACACCACAGAAGGAAGCATATGAGAAAATGTTTAGATTATGCTAATTGAGATGGTAAGACCTATCCCTTCTGTGGGTAGCATCATTCCATAGCTGGGGTCCTAATCTGAACAAAAAGAAGAGAGCAACTTGATATCAACGTTCCTCTCCTCTGWTTCCTAACTACCAGCACAACCTGTCCAACTGCCTCAATCCCTGGCTGCCATGACTTCTACACCATGATAGACTGTGTCCTAGAACAGTAAGCTAAATTATGCCCTTCCCAACCCAAACTGTCTTCATCAGATATTTTGTCACAGCAACAAGATAAGTAACAAGTTTAGGTTTAAATACAATTTTTAAGATTCTCTCTTCTTGGCAAATCTCAGTAGAGACTCAGTTTAATTTTATCAAATTAGTATAGTTTTAGAAAATTGAGAAATATATCTTGTCTACAAACATTATATCTGAAATCTAGACATATTGTATAATAAAAGATGTGATGCACATAGTACATCAATATAGACTAGCATGTTTGTGTCTTCTCACAATAGAGTTTACTGAATAACAATAAACTCACTAGGTATAACACTTTCAATAGGAGAAATTTTATGGATACTTTCACTTTGCTTAGCATTTTATTTCAATCATTTACTAATACTAGTTCTCAAATCAAATCACACATTGCATGTCACAAAGTAAATCTCCCTATTTTTCTATCTCAGTGTGTATATATATATATATACACACGCATACACATACTTATACATCACATACGCATAGCATGTTATAGAATGGTTATATAAGGCTTAAAGGTCATAGAAGAGCTTAAGAAGTCTCAGAGGATTGAGCTATAGAAAAGAAGAGTGACAGGTATCTCTGGGAGAGTCAAGAAAACCAAACACTGCTGCTGTGCTTAGTCAGGCCACTGTGGGTCTGACTCACAATGAGGCTTGAGAGAAAGTCATAGAGTTCAGAATTGCTGGTCAAGTGAAGGAATAGACAAATGGATGGGTGGTCAAGATGAGAGAGGAGGATGGGCAGATAGCAATTTGAATAGACCATGTCAATTGCATAGACAAAGCTAAGCTGAAGCCCCTGGGACAGCCATCAGATCTCTGCCCATTGGTCTTAGATGTACATACTCAGGGATCAAATAATAGCCTGTCGGGGCCACTGCAATCAAAATGTGAGGTGTTCACTTCTTTTGGGAGTTTAGGTGAAAGAATCATACACTCTCCTTGATCTCCTGTGTCCAGTAATTATTAGGCCTAATTTTCCCGATATGATTTTAATGTGTGAGTCTCAGCTCACCCCCGGATTTACATATTAGCTTTTTCTCTACTCCTCAGAATGAATTGCAGAATCATTCTCCATCCTCAAAATGGAGTCAAAAGCTATCTATGTAGTGGAATCTCTCTAGTCAGGGAAGTCTAAACAGCCATTGCATTAAGTTTACAGTAGAGCATAGCCTGTTCTTCACAAGAGCCAACACAATGCCTGCTGTAGGACAGATGCGTAACACATGGAGTCTACTCACTCCATCACCTCATGTATATCTCCTTCATTATGCCCTTACTTCAGTGGGAAATGCTGAGGAAACAGTTGGTGTTTTTAACAAAATCTCAACTGCTCAATTTTTCCAATGAAGACTCAGGAACCAGATGCTGGGGTGAAAGCCTGCTAGCTCAGAGAGGCAAAGGAAGCACCCAGCTGACCTTCCTGCTTAACCACCTGAAAAGAAAGTTCTCCTTCTCCATGCAATCTCCAAAAACCCTTCAAACTCAATGTCCCTTTCTTCTACTTCCTGTTTGACTATCTATCCAWCCTCCAGACTCCCTCTTACTCTGTATGTTTTTTCCCCTATGTTCACTCTCTGTCAACTGGTTGCTTGTTCCACCTCTTGACCTGTGGTTGACCTTATTTAATCCTGTTTACAATAAACAGAAAGTTCTTAGACTAAAGGTGTGTGCTAGGACTGAGCCACACCACAACTAGGAACAGATGTTTCTTTTGTTTGTTTGTTTTTGTTATTTTTGTTTTGTTCTAGTAAATAACACAATCTCTGGGATCACAGTGTGATCAAATATCCTGCAACAAACAGTAGTAATAAAAACAGGTCTGGCTAATCCATAGAAGAGGTAGGAGCAGACCTCTTCATTTCTTCACAGTTGACAACAACCGATAKGGAACACCGAAATAGCATCCTTAGCAGGAAGAGGCTGTTCCCTCTGTGTGTGGTTTGCARAACAAGTTGATCCAAATACAAAATAGCATAATGGGCTGGCAAGACAGCTCTGCAAGTCAAGGTGCCTACCACTCAGCCTGGCAAACTAAAGGACAGGTCTGGTAGAAGCAGAGAACTGATATCCACAAGTTGTCCCATATCACAAGCATGCTATGACATGAAACACCCCCCCCCATGAACACACACACATATACAACCTGACACACACTAAATAATAAGAATTATAAATTATTATAAATAAATAAATATTTTAAAAATAGCTCAGAAAACTAACCAAGC
Organism: Apodemus speciosus; assembly: GCA_002335545.1. NCBI lineage: Eukaryota > Metazoa > Chordata > Mammalia > Rodentia > Muridae > Apodemus > Apodemus speciosus. Next base: position 26,394 of record BDUI01013888.1, on the reverse strand, counting down.
AATATCCATTCAGCAATGCTGCCATATGTCTTCAATTTATTAGCTATAGTTCAGCATTTCTAATTATGCCCAGGTATATCAAGAGTGTCTCCTTTAGAAAGCATCATCAGTGGATATTGCTTCAATCTTCAATTGATTGTAATATACAGACCTGGAATCACTTAAATATTTTTCTGTATACTTTTTTCCTCCTTGTTATAAATAAATTACAAAATTATCTCAACAATAAGGCATAAATAAACACATTAGTGTTTRCTGGTGGAAAAGATAAGCTGTTAAACATCTAGAGGTGAAGTAGAGGACAGTTAACATCCCAGCCTGCTCAATTATCATACAATGCCCACTTTTCAGGGAATTAGAGCTATTGCAACCTTTGACTAGGAATGAATTAGTATTTTAGCCCTCTCAGGGTAATACAATAGTCTTGAAAATAATCTTGTTATAAGATTGTGGCTTTATCAGTTAGTCTACAGTCAGAATAAACACTGACCATGTGGAATTGTAATGGCTGCTGGAGGGTGCTTGCATTTGGGTTTTCAATATTGCTAATTTCGTAGTTCTTACTCATCTTGTCTAAAATGCTGTGCCGAATAAGTCTCAGTAAAGAGACTCCAGCTCACTTTCAAGGCGGTCTCTCTTGGCRAATTTTAGCAGCAGATAAATTAAATTGTGAAAACTGCCCAAAAGGAAATGCTTTCTGAAGTAYTTGTGACACGATGCTTTTCAATGTAAATGGACTCGTAGGACAACATGGTCTTTCTGACATGCAGCCGTGCTGAAACCACTTAGGGCCTGCTTAGGCAGAGCTCCAAAGTGGCAGAGGAACAGCAGAGAACACTTTGTGCGCTCTCAGCCTCACGCAATGCAGAGGAGCACTTTGTTTGTTTGTGGTGTTTAACAAAAATCTTCTTCCTGGGACATTTTGACCCAGTTCTTTGAATCCTTATCAACTGAGTTGCTGATTTCTTCTGCAGCTGCCAAGGTTCAGAGGGATTTTTTTTTTCTGTCTTCATTTGACCAGCAGACAAAGGCAAAACTAAATACATGATAGTGTTGGAGAAGACTTAACTACAAAAGAAAGCCTTGGAGGGCCCCAAATAGTGGACCATATGTGAAATCAAATGGGCCAGCCATTAGCATCAGCTGTGAACATATTGCACCAACTGGGAATGAAAAGAAAACATTCAACTACCAACTGTTATAATCTGTAAATAGTCAAACTAATTCCTGTGGGCTCCGCAAATACATGCAAAGGGTGTTCCTCGGGACCCCATTGTCCTGATCCCAGGTAAAGTGGCTTATTTGTTTCTTGAAAAAAACAAGTGGAACAGAAAGGCTGAATAAAAAAACAAAARTCTACAGGGTTTTAAAAACCCAGGGATTCAGGAAGCTCCATCCAAAGATTACAAACTGATGCTAATGAAAGGGTAGTGAATTTTGATGCAACTTTTTTAACACAAATATCCCACGCCTAAAATTCCCTACTGTCAAAAACTGGCAACAAACCCTCAGAAATTTATAGAACACACMAAAGCTCCTGAGGATGTAGCTTGCAGCTGGCAAGGGTTCACCTACCTTCCAGTTGCCTCTTGTTCAATAATGTATGTAAGGAACAGATGGGTAGAGCTCCTAGGTAGACCACTCTCTTTACTATCAGTAGTAATGAAAAACTGGACTTTGAATATTTAATGACAGAAAAGAAATGAAGTCTCAAGAAGAGAATTGGATGCTATACATGCAATATATAGTTTTGCTTTAATGAAGGCATTAAAACATRTCATATTAACAAGAAAATATCACAAACCTAATTAACTATTTGAAATGCACATATGTGGGCATGCACACACATACATATATATACACATATGTTATATACATACATATATACATATATATGTTATATACATACATATACACAGTACATGCAGATCAGTACTAATTAACCCAAAGTCTTATAGTGGTAAAGTTTCTCAAAAAGTCAAAATATCCTTTGTACAGGTTAAATATCAGGTACTTATTCAGCTCTAAGTATTATTTAGCTCTGTGTATGTGATACAGTGTGTGTGTGTGTGTGTGTGTGTGTGTGTATGTGTGTGGGATGTGTATAAAATATGTATGACATGAAGTGTGTGTAATATGTATGTATKTATGAGATATGTGTGATTTGTATATTTGCATATCACTCAGTAGCATTTCTGGGGGATCGCCAAGGCAGCCCAACTCAAGATAACAATTAAAATGGAGTTCTGAGCTGAATATTCTAAAACAAAACATYAAACTGAGTCTGCAATGCTAATCCCGTACTAAAATGGAGGCATCAACACTCAACAGAGAAAAATAATAGAATATCAGGTCTTCACAGGAAAAAAATTACAAAGTTCAGGAAACTATCCAAAGCTACTCAACTTATGAACAACTAGGAAAATGTGCCTTATTTTTTCAGACAAAGAACAATTAACCAACTGTAACCCCAAAGTGATTCAGATGCTGGAATTAACAAGTAAGGATTATGACAGAGCTCTAGGAACTGTGTTCATTTAAGTAAAAAAAAAAAAAAAAGAAAAAAAGAAAAGTGATTGCAGTGATTTGACAATGGGCTTGACCAATCAAAATACAGAAATAATAAAGGTGACCCAACAGAATTTCTAGAACTACACACTATTAAATATGAAAAATTTTAAACCCAGTGATTGAGCTTAATGGAAGCATGATACCACCAGAGAAACAGCAGGAAATCTCATGGGCATAGCAATCGCAAGTATCCAATGTGAAGAACAGAGGAAAGGCTGAGCAGACCCTTCAAGCCCTATGGGGTGGCTTCAGAACTTCTAATTTATGTGTAATTGAAGTACCAAAAGAAGAGAGACAGATGGGATGGAAACATATTGCTGAAAGACATAAATTTACAGATCTGAGAAGCTCAGCAAACATCGGAGAGGATAAATATGTATAAATCCACAGTTAGGCACAACACATTTATGCTACTGGAAATCAAAGAGAAAATTCTTAAAAGCAGTAAAAGTAAAATGACATTTTACACAGAATGAGCAATGATTCAAATTTCTACCTCCCCCTTATACTGAACTATGGAAGACAGAGGRTGGCCTTGTAACGCTCAGAGTGCTGAAATAAAAAAAGTCAGCTCAATCCAATACTCAAGAAATAGTCAATAATGAATGTGGCATAAGAAATTTCATATTTCAAAAACTGTAAGAATCTGATTCCAGCACACATGAATGAAAAGAAATGCTAAAGGAATTTGTTTAGACTGAAAGGAAATGATACCAGATTTAAAAAGATCAACTCCAAGAGGAAAAAATACAGCAATTGAAACCTTAAATGTCTCCAAGTAAACTGTTTTYCTTCAGTGTTGTAAAAAATGTATGTGATCTATTACAATAAACATTCAATTGATGTGTATTGTGGCTTATAATTTATCTAAATACACTACAAATAATAAACACAGCTTAAAGAACTGAGATGATAAATTAATTTGTAGAATAAAAATTACTGTAAATCTAGAGAGACTATATCTATATTGAGAGTGCAAAAAATGAATATATTTTAAAGTCAGATTTTAAGGAATTCAGATATTCCGAARGAAGGCAGAATTCATGAATAGAGTGCACCAAACCATAAAGAACTAAAATATATAATATATGTATATAATATACATATGTACAATCATCTAAATAATTAGAAACAATATTAATGGAATAAAAAATGTAAAATGCCAATATGTAAAAATGAATGAAAATATAAAGCCTAACTGTATACTGTCTAAAGGAGACATACTTAAATCGTAAAGATTCAGGTCAGTGGAAAAGAAATAGTTAGAAAATAGTAAGCARCTCACAGAATACATTTAATAAATTGAGTAGATGGATACTAATATGAGATAAAAGAGACAAAGATAAAGACTATGATAATCTATGATAATAATCTCAAAATAATTAATGGGCTAGTTCAGCAGGAAAAGTACCTTAAAAATCACAATATACTGATGAAAGAAGAGGAATTTAAAAGACAAACAGGCAAGCAATGCCAGTATCATAATTGGGGATTGTAACATCATTCTCCTGGCAATTCAAATAATTATAAATAATCTGGAAACAATCATCAAGACTGAATTAATACTTATAGACTATTATAACCTACAACTAGAGAAAATGGAATATTTTTAATTGTGTGAGAGAGAAAAAGAGAGACAGAGAGACAGAGAGAAAGAAAGAAAGAAAAAAGAAAGAAAGAAAGAAAGAAAGGAAGGAAGGAAGGAAGGAAGGAAGGAAGGAAGGAAGGAAGGAAGAAAGAAAGAAAGAAGGATCGTGGTGCCTAGTAAAAGAAATGGGTAAATTTAATCAACCATCCTCAGGGGTGAGTTATAATACTATTGTTGATAACTTTAATGTAAAGGAATCAGTAATATAAGAGAAAATTAGTTACATATTCATTGACTTTAGAAAGTATTGTAAACAGAAGCTCACAGAAACCAAGGTCTTTCCTGAAGAGCAATGATCCAGGATCCACAAGTTCATATTGCACTAGGAATCAACTGTACACGAATAGGCAGTCAATGCCCTAAAGCATATCCAACAATACAAAGGAAACACAAACTAAACCTATAATGAGAAACYTCTACAGACCCATCCAACAGGGTTAGCATTAAACTGGAGTAAGTAGAGCTCATACACTGGTAGAGCTTGAGAAAGGTGTAGAATGATGGGGTTGTTATAAAGTACAACATGCAGCTATGAAATTATTCATCAATTCCACTTCTATTTATCCAAGATACAGACTTTTTCATAGCAGCTCTATCCACAATAGAGCAATCTAGAAATAGCATACACATCCATTCTCAGGTAAACGATAAAGAAACTAATATATTTATAGAATGGAATAGAATACATCTTGGATATTTGGTGATTTAGAAGTAAAARTGGCTGTACACATGACTAATGTCATAAATGTCCTTATTGTTACATGGTTAGTAAAATGAACTGCACAAACATGACAAACCATCTTTAAATGAAACTGTGTGGTGGAAAAATGTATCTGAAGTGACTCTGAAAGTAGGAATAACATACAGGCTATCTGGAGCATTCTAGGGTCATGGTAAAACTATAGAGAGGGAGTTAGCTTATGTGCATTAATGCAGTTACCAGAGCTCTGTAACTTTATTGGAAATATATTATTGTCTATTTTATTTCATGTAGATTATATAAGGAGAAATTTGTTTTAATTCCATACAAATCTTTAAATTATTTATTTACATCTCAAATGCTGCCACACCTTCTGGTCCCCCCATTACAGAGTCCCTCACCCATCTCCTCTCCTCTTATCCTCTGAGGGGGTGGAACTCCCTGGGTATCCTCCCACCCTGGTGCATCAAGTCCCTTCAGGATTAGGCACATCTTCTCCCACTAAGGCCAGACAAGGTAACCATGGAGACTGAGCTGCACGCCTCCTACCTATGTGTGAGGGACCTCAGTACAGGCAATG